>NQII01000690.1:0-11204 GCA_002778355.1 Clitarchus hookeri
CAACAGACTACTACGGTACTTCGCGAGCAATAAACACCGACAACACGGCCGGAAATGTGTCGTGGCAGTTCGCTTTCACGTCCAGTTCCCTTTCACGACTGCGTAATCATGAACGAGATCGCGAAACGTTTGTTGTCCGACACCCTGCATTTGCGACGTCTGCCCAGGCTTTCGAACGGAGCACAGGCGTCCAATCGTATATATTGCATTTAAAAAGTGTTCGATATCTTTAGCGGTTTCTGCTTGCGAGTAGCATTTTTTTTATAACTTCCGAGTTCTTGTTTCTGTTTCCTATTTTCGCTTTTAATATGCATTCTTTTTCTATTGAAACAGGGCTAAAACGAATGTTCCACAATAATTTTTAGTTATGAAACTTCAGGTACAGGCTTCTAAACATAGTATAGAAACATGGAGCAAGTAATTGTCTTTATTATTAAATCATTGAAAGACCTGTACAGGCGAGTCAAGCAAAGTCTGCGCGCCAGTTCAATGTATTGCACGTAAAGGCGATCAGACATTCGATGCACGTACCTAGGTCATCCTTAATGTCTCCATGCTTCCACGTCTCGGACACGCAAAGTACCTCCAGCCAGAAAAACTGTAAATTTTATTTGCGAAATGTGTGATTTCATGTCATGGATTTGCAGAGTCGCTCCAAAATGTAGTATTAAGAGCTGTAGTGTTAAATATTTTGTTTTATGGATAGTGCCTTCAGTACGGAGATTGCAAGTTCATTCTGTCATTTTCATATTGGTGCCTCAGTCATCTGTTGACTAGCTGCTGCCTTAGTGAGAGGCCAGTTTAACTCTTGACTAGGTTGCATATAAAAAGTTACGTAACTGACCCAGTGTAATTTTTCAAGAAAAGAGCATTCTATTGTAAAACTCGTACTGTTAGTTCGCGGTTATAGAATCACGTTATAAGCCTACATTGAAATAAATTCCTTACCTTTATTGTACATTATTGTTGGAGACGCTCAATGCCACGGTACTAGTAATTTTTGCAGCGATGATGGTAAAGCATGTCTGTGAACATCATAATGAAAGTACTAGTAAAATTGCAACACCCAGAAGTAGATACCCCAGAAGGACATTCTAAGTTCCTTCCTTTCGAATACCGTGTCGTGTAGCAGCGATTATTGCGGCCATGCAATACTGATTTCCCCATGATCTGTGCTTGATACCGAGCTGCAAGAGAAATCATGTCAGCTGTGTACGAAGAGCATTTTATCTAATAAATCTGATTGTGATAGCTTACTTCCTTCTCGGTGTTGCAATAACTTATGAATAATTAATGTACAATTTTTATATTTATGTACACACCAATTATCATTTGTTCATTGCATTTAATTTTTATATTTTTAGGTTCCTTATTTGTAAGAACACCTGCGAATAACAATTTCCGTATTTGAAACATAATTCTTCTCCAGCAGATTATAATTTCCGCTTTATCAACAAAGAAATATCCTGTGTTAAATAAAGATACGGCGAAAGGATACCAAATGTGCAGGAAAGTAGATCCTAATCTGATCTATGAAAAGCGTTCAGTAAACCGCAGCTGCATACAGCAGTCAGTACGATAGGAACTCCAATAATATTGCAGGCTTGTGTTCAAATATACTGCCACCAAATGAGACGTCAAGGGTTGGAGACCAACTTCGGGCGTTCACCTGAGTCAATTTTTCTAATATGGATCAGAAAACTGTAAGTGAAACTGTACGTTTCGCGGGAATTAATTAAATTGTCTTGCGATAGTAATGTTAACGGACGAATAAATAGTAGCATGAAACAACAATTTTAAAAATGGTAACATTTTGTCTAACAAAAGTACGATACGTCGAAACCAATATGCCACGTAATTAATGCCATGATGTATACGATTGTTAGACGCAGCCTACGAGCTTCCAGACGCGGTCAATACGAACATGTAGAGAAACTTATGACAGTGACAGATGGGAAGGCTGCCGTGTTTAATACCATGTCATTACAGCAAGTCCTTGTCACATAGAGAGCAGCCTGTGTTCCAGCTAACGTTTCCGAGTAGGAATGTGTGTTGTAGGAACCGTGTTTTCCCAATAAGAAACTGTGATAGAACTAAGAGTAATGTTTCCCAGTATTATGAAATATTCATACTCAGCAGCAAATCTTGAAAACCAATAACCGTAGAACAACAGTACTTTCGAAATTATCAGCAACATATATATATATATATATATATATGCGCGCACATAAACATGGCCTGCACATGTATCACGAGAACTTGTATGTATTTAGTGAAAACCTAATTTTTCCTGACGTTCTTCCATTTTAAGGAATAATAATTGTGAAGACTTAATACAAATTTCGTGTGAATGGTACGTTGAAGCTCTATGACCGGAATTTTTTTCCTAGATTCTCAATCAGATAATATTTATCTTAAACTGAGAAACATATCGGATAAACAAGAAACGCCCATTGTTATCAGTGTGAATTTTGTAGTTTTCGTTTCCTTTACGTTATTTTGCAGAATGTTTTTCTCTTAAATTGTTCTCGTGAAATTTCAAAACAAAATTTGACTGACTATTACTGTACAACGTCCGATAGTCTTTGTTTAGAAACGCAGAAAGAGTTAGCGTTGTGGTTGTTGTGACATTTTATTAATACGTAAAATGAAAAATAATTTTTATAATGTCCGAATAACTACTCTTACTGTAAATGCCTTGCGTTTTTGTCATGAGGTAGCGTATATGACATGCATCAGGGAGTTCATGCATTCCATTCATACTGTAGAACGTAAATGTAAATTTACAAATACAAATTGTTGGTAATTTCATATTTTTGATATGTTATTTGTTAAACCAACTACGTTACGCCAAATTTTACATTTTCTTAGGAATTCAAAGGTAACTACTAATCTTCTGTAAAACACATAAATGCATGGCTTTATAAACATCGTGTTGATGTAAAATTACATAACTTTAAATTTTGAAGTTTGTTAAAAAGACACACTCCCCATAAGAAACTCTTCGATTGTGTATTTTTACAGCTACATGGTCGTATAATAATCAATGTCGTTGTTGTACAGCTCCATTGTGTAATTTACAATGTCCATGAATGTGTAAAATTACATTACATTGTAAGTATCTGCGAGTGTTGAGTTGCACATACAATTTTCGGCAACTTAAAGTTATATGCGCAGTTTGCAAAAACATGTACAGTACTTGAAATTTTACACTAATGTTTCTAGGATTTCAAGTGTTTGTTTAAAACATATTAATGTATTTCTGTATTAACAGCAGCATAGGATTTCAATTGCTCAGTTTGGAATATGTGTAAAAATACCCATGCGATATGATACCAATTATAGATGATTCTATCAGGCTTAAGAGTAACTTGCGGAAAAAAATTACTAGTTTAAAGATCTTCTAGCTGTAAGGAATTTATCTACTGTACTTGTAACTTCATTAGTTTTTTCACACAGAAACTTAACTCCAGCTTATGGAAAATATTTTCTCTTTGCATATTAGTATCACGGATCTTGAGGCAACTATACCCACAGTTTAAAAATATTTTATAAATTGTTTTGTGGCTATCAAGTTACAGAACTTTGTATATTAAAGTAAAAATTGTAAAACTACATACTCATTGTATGTAGAGTAACGTTACACAGTTTTCAGAACTGACTTAAATAGAAAATGTTCTTGGTGAAGCGACGAACACAGTACAGAAATTGTATTTTTACAAATACAACGAATCTGTGATTTTACTTCTGCATTAGTGAAAAAGGCAACTACACGGTGGTGAAATTACAGATTCTAAGTCTGTAAATTTCTTTTCATGAGGAATAAATACTCGAAATTTGCAGTTTATTTTCTGCTACATAGTAATAGTAAGTTGATGCTATTCAGTGTACAATTAAAAGTAAGGTGTACATGTTTTTGATTCATTTTTAAGATAATTTTATTTGTACACAGAGTAGGTGTAAAAAGACTCAGACTTGGATGGAAATTTTGCTGCCACCTAAATTCGTATAAAGTAACATAATTTTTTTACAGTCCAGGTCGCAGTGCAGTTGGCTGTATATGGTTTTCTCAAAGGATTTATAGGCTCTGTCTGGGCGAAAGTTGGTGTAGTTCCTTTATATTGTTACATGCAGACACAAAGCGTAGTGTCCAAGGACATCGCCGGTAACCGGAGAAGCGCGTGCAGTTACAAACAGGTCGCCGCATAACACTGACACGTGCCGTGATAAGTCTATCGGGACAAGTGCCACTCCCATCCTTATAAGATTGAATGTCTTGGGTAGTCGCTGCACGAATTTTCTGGTAATCGCCCCCTTCCTCCTCAACATGACTCTAGTGGGTAAGAACCTTCTGGGTCGGGTCAACTCAGTTACATAAGCCGTGGAGTGCCTTTGAGGAGAGTGTCTGAATTTGTGGACGTTCATTAGCGTCAGGTGTGTCGTACCATCGGAACGAAGGGCAATGGCGCAGTGACCAACGAGTGAAGACTATGAATAGCGGGAGTGTAGAGAGTGAGACTGACCGGCTGTACTGTGGAAAAGTGGGACTGGAAGTGTAAGTGACAGATATTTGGACCGATGTTAACGTATGACTAATTGCATTTTGATCGCATATGTGTAAATAATGCGTGAGTATTAACTGCAGCGTAAATATTTTGATTGGAATTGTGATTGGCATTAAATATTGCGTTAACTGATATAAATAATAGGTGTCAACAGTAGTTATATGTGTGTTAATGTTGTAAATAATAGCTGTATGTATTTTTGTACTACTGTAAATAAATTAAGAAATTAAATTGTAATTCTTATAATTTTATTAAATCTTCCACCCCGCGTGATACGCACCGGGTGACTTGTAACAATATGAATGTTCTTCTCACCTCACCACTTAGAGTGAGGTGCAGGTTGGCTTCTGTGCATAATGTATGTATGTATTAAGGCAGAGGAAGTATTCAAGAAGGAGACTGCTTCAAGTGACACATTTAGACGTAGCCAAATATTTTGTTTTAATAATTTTTAAATGAAGAAATAATTACAGTGTATCCTTAGCAAATGTAAGAAGTGTTGGTGTATGTGCGTCGCTGAACCCTTATATTCATATAACTGCTGTGCCATTAAGGAGGTGTGCGAGTGTTGGCGTGCGCTGATGTACGACCGCTTACATCCTGTACAGAACTTCTTGGCCGCTCAAGGTCAGTCGGTCAGCGATGCTCCTCCCACTAGCTGTCAGTAGCGTATCGCGGCTGTGCGCTGTTGCCTAGTTCGCAGTCTTACAGTGGCCACAGCAAGTCAAGCCAAATGCTTCTCAGATGTTCTCATGAAATCGTGAAATATAACGTTAAAAATCAGCCACTATTAGCAAGAGGCTCACGTACTGAACAAATAGGTATCCGTTCCCGCCTTACATTGTTAAGGAGCGTGCATAACAGCTGGCATAAACTTACGGCTATTTTTCAGAATATGGGATATTATTGCTTCTTCCCCCGACAGGAAACCATATGCATATGTATAGCTAAATGTGCTCACCTTGCTTTGAAAGCAGGCAATAACGCAGTCGGGCTCATCTTAGTCGATGGCACAGCTGCTCATTCCACCCAGTATTGATGTATGNGGCAATAACGCAGTCGGGCTCATCTTAGTCGATGGCACAGCTGCTCATTCCACCCAGTATTGATGTATGCTCTGTTCTGTAGCCCCAGCACCACGACGGGATTTGAACGTTCCTAGTTGTTTTTCAGTTGCTTGCGTGTAAAGATTACTTAGAATTTATGGCGCTAAGTCAATCTTGTGCTAGCGCTAGTAGTTGCAAAATGGAAGTGGTTCACACACAAAGTATATATATCATCTTACGTCAGCAATTTTTTTTCTAAATCATCAAACAATAAAATTTTGCTAAAATAAATTTTTTTAACAAAATTTACAGTTTAACAGCTAGACCGTGTGATGTAAGTAAACGTACAGAGTAATAAATTACGGCATTTTTGTGTGATAAAAAGGTTATACAGTTTCAAAAAGTCCCAAGACAAAATAATTGAAAAGTGTCGTTTTTTTTTTGTAATAACTCTAATGACGGCAACCTTGTTTGTAATGAAAAGCAATTATGTACATTGCAACTGCACGGANTTTTTTTTGTAATAACTCTAATGACGGCAACCTTGTTTGTAATGAAAAGCAATTATGTACATTGCAACTGCACGGACAGTGAAGAGAAGCTTGTGATGCCATTACAAGCTGAAGCAAAAACAATGAATAGTTTTTTCTATGCTGCACGAAACTCTAAGTAAGTGAATGAAAATTATTACATTTACGTATAATATATGTTGAAAATCATTAAGTTCAATTGTCAGAACCTATTTACTACAAACGTAAACATTTAGCAGTTTGTCTGCTTTAACAGTTTCTTGATGGATATAAACCCAAAATAGATCACTCACATGGTATTTCTCGTGCTGCTATATTCAAACGTGTTTTTATGTATACAATTGTAATTTATATTTCTGCAATTCAGATTACACAACACGTGTATTATGGAGGTACGGACGCTTCATAGATGTGGCAGCAGGGAGTGGTCATGCTCGCCGATACGCTGGTACTCAGCGGCCATCAAGTCCCAATTCAGCCAACTACCTGACAGGCAAGCAGGAAATCTTAGCCTTATGGTATTTTCCTATTTTCTCAGTTTTTACAAACTACAAATTTCCCTCAGGCATAATTATTTTAAGCAGAAGTGTTTGAATTTCGCAGCAGGACAACGTGCCCGTTCATAACACCCTCTTTGTAAAAACGTTTTTAGCGGACTAAAACAACCCGTGCGCGAGCATCCCCTAAATGCACCACATCTGGCATTATGTGACGTCTGCCTACTCTACAAAGTGAGTGGTGTACTGAAATGAAAACTTTTTCGGTCAGTTGTTGTTAAAAGAGAGGNGACGTCTGCCTACTCTACAAAGTGAGTGGTGTACTGAAATGAAAACTTTTTCGGTCAGTTGTTGTTAAAAGAGAGGCGGTACGCCTATTGAAGAGGGTGTCAGTTGTTGATCCGTGGCCCTTCTTCGAACAGTGTAAGATGAAGCACGCGCTGCAGAGTACAGGAATATGATAGAGATAATAAAGACACGTTTTAGTATTTCGGCACTTAACCACATTTTTATCACCAGTCTGTTTACTTAATGCCCACATCTCTGTTATTCTGAGACATATTTAGTACTTTTAACTAACTGAATATAAATATTTCTATGAACTGAACAACAAAATCATCAGTAATGTTGTTTTGAAATTTTAATTATGAGTGCTGTTAAATGACATCACTGATAAATTAGGTAAATTATTCCTACAAATTGTTGCAAAAGTCATTGTAATTTTAATCTTTGCCCTTTTTTGTGGTAGCGCCAAAATGTTTTTAAAAAGAGAATTTCAAACAAAATATAGTAATGTAAGATCTCCAATGTGTGTTAAAGAGATTGATTTTAAATTAATATATTTAGTGAGATTTTAAAGACTTTGAAGTTTAAATGTGTCTTAGCAGTAAGTAACTGCAACTGAAATTTGTCCTTCGATAATCAATTAAAACTGTACATTTGTAAATTAAGAGGAAGAAGTTCCAGTTTAAGATATCTGTAAATATTCATAAAGAGACATACATTATCCAATCTTCTTAAAAAAATACAATTAAAATCGCCCTCTAAATGTGGCAGAGTAACAAATTATTAGACTAGACTAAATTAAAAGTCACATTATTTTAGGTCAACAACCGTTTTTAAAATGTGTATTCGTTGCCCAGTTGATGTACCCTAATGCATGTTTCATACTATGATATCCTCCCTTTTGCGCTATAACCGTATTCATTATAGAGCCAAGGCAATAACATACATTTACGACGAAACTTCTACACACACAAAACAGACTTGTGGTCTACATTACGATAGTTTTACGCGCATCCGTCGGTAATAATTTTGTTTTTTGCTAGCGAAAAACACTGTTAAAGTTTTGTAAGTTCACAACATTCATAAAGTTTCACCTGAAACTTGCGAAGTAATGGCTCCTGTCCCCTTCTATGTAAACTTCAGAAAACACCATCACTCTTTGGCTGTAAGAAAATATACGATACTTAGCTTTTATTTCGTAAGCAATGGCCGTTTTATATAGCCTTTTGTTATTTTTATTCAGAAACGTTTAAGATAAACCAGTTATTTTGTTATTGTTTGCCATACATTTTAAATATATTTGTCGTGTAGCAATTGTTCTCAGTACTTTTGCGCGGAGTCTGCTTACGTAGAGCTTTTAAGAAAATTTCCACATCCGAATGGTGGTTTTTCATATTTTTCTTTCGTCTCTTATATGTATTTGTTTTTAAGTGAAGAAGGGCTATAATGAGTATTTCGCAAACGTTTTTAGATATGAAAATTCCGGTACATGTTATTTAATATACCACTGGGAAATGTAGCATACAGTATTTCTGTCTTTATTATTACAACGGAAAATTATGGTTTCGCCTCTGAAAGTCCTATGAGGCTAGTCAACGAGAGAAAGACTGCAAGCCAGCTCAGTGCATTGCGCGTAAAGGTGACCAGGCATTTAAATTTCGTACCTAGGTACGCCCTTAATGCTCTCGCTCTTCTAGGACTGCGACAATCAAAGTACCTCCAGCCATGCGCCACCCTCAAGTATGTTTAGAGTGCTAGTCACGAAAATGTTCATTATTTTATATTTGTGTGAAATGCTGTTCAATTTGTAGACATTACTTACAAGTATTAATTATTTTCATATAAATATTTAGACTGAATATTTTTTACACAATGTCATATCAAAACCACAATTTTTCGGGATGTACAAATAGTAAAAACTAACTCGCCGATTTGAGATGACGCACAGTAAATAAAATAATTGCAATGAGTTACTTTAAGGAATATTTAAAATAACGCTATGGAATGTTTTTAGATCTTTAAAAACTGTACAAAATAAGGAAATTTTGCATATTTATTTGTAGAGGTCAATAATTTTTTGAAGAAAAAGAAATATTTTGCAAAGCATACATTTAAATTAATTAAAACATTACCTTTCATGCCATGATGCAAAAACTACATGATAGAAAAAGTTTTATGAGAGAAAAGAGCATTTCTGAATAATGTCTACAATATGAACGTGGTTTTGTGTAAGTATAAAATAGGCATAATACATTTTTTGGTAACCTACATCTTTCCAGCCATGGGTTTCCGAGTTTGTATTCCAAGCAGCAAGCCATTGAAATCTGTGCGTTTTATCGGTTTAAATCAACATTTTTTATGAAAATGCGCGGGCGCTAAACGTTTTAGTAACAAAAATGTTGTGAGGTATTGAAGGCCGTGGGATACTTTTTATGGGAGAGAAGTTACTTCTTAAAATCCTGACAAACGTATCCTCACAGAGGCAGCAAGTAGAGTTTAGTATTGGTTTCTAAAACCGTGCAGACCTCAGTTAATGGGATTACATTAGATGTATGTCACCCGCGGTCTGAAGGTAGAAAGAGAGTAGCAGCCAATGCAGAACTGCTGCCAACTCCACAACGTGCAAAACTCGTTAAAAAATAGTACACTCACTACTAAATGGTCAGAACAGTATAGTTATACTGAATATTAAAGAATAATGCATATTTTTGTAACACTAAAATATTTTGTTAGAAATTAACTATTTTAATGTTTAAAAATTCTGAATGCTTTATAAAACACATTTTGCAAGAAAACTTTCGACGGGTAAGACAATTATAATAATTAATATGATTGTATGTAACTAAAACATTGGTTCTACTAATAAAAGTTATTATTAATAATTGATTTTTTTAGATTAATTTCAGTTACGAAAATTATGACTCTACTGTTTGAATTGAAAGTGTTTATAATCTATAATTTAAGATATTTTTAACATAATTATTCATTTTTAATACATACAACAAGAGTAATTATTATTACGATCTTGCTTCATGAAGGTTTCTTTTGAAAATGTGTTTTATGAAGCCTCGATAATGGAACGAGGCTTAAATTTTCATTAAAAGCCTACTCTTATTAACGCATTTTGAAACATTTACGTAAGTTAATTGTAACAAAAGTATTTTACAATGTTATAAACATGCATCCTTCTTTCAAAGGCAACATAAATCGCACTTTTATGACAACTTTGGTATAGTCGATTCACAGTTACTTCCAACTTTATTGAAGCCCTGCTTAAGTTCTCCTTCCAGGATATTCCCCCGCCTCATGCAAACAAAGCATAACGGAGTCTAGAAAATTGCACCAAAGGGCAGCGCAGCGCATTCCATGCGCACTCAATGAAATAACATTTGCATAAGAACTTTTTCTTACTAGGCACTACCAACATGTCCATTTTCTAACTGTTTATATTCATATTCATTATAAATAAAAAATAATAAATTTACGCTAAAATATGAATAAAAATTTAATTCATCCAACAAACGGCAGTTTTATATCAAAACAAGTATAAAACGCTTGTGACAAATGGCATGTTTAGGAAACAACCGAGCACATATTTGTGTCAAATGTGTGAAGAACCCGGGAAAAGGCTATAGCGTGTGTTCTACTTGTTAATGTACAGTCGGGTGCAGTACTGCATTGGAAACCACTCTACAGACTTCTAAAGGCTGTTCACGGTAAAGTGAGCACTTTTGAAATCTACCTTCGAAAAATGTCAGTGCCCTTACCTGCGTATATTGTGATGGGCACACTGACTATAGTGCGTCCAGTAAAGTTAGCAACGCCGGAGGGGAAGTAGTTCCATGTCTTAGCGTTAAATTAAAAGTTTTAAGAAAACATGTGTGAATACTGGAATATTTTCTTTTACTTTCTGTTTTTTTTTATTCGAAAATAAGTACAAGAATTTTGTAAAATATTAGGTGGTCTAATAATTTCATAGTTGCCTTTGACCGACGCATGTACAAAGTGATCATATACACGGGAATGCTAATTTTACACATGAGCGAAGAATACACAATATTGAAACAAATAAATGTCAAGCAGGGCTTTGAAAAGTGCTCAGTTTACCGTAAGCAGCCTGTACTAAGAAGTAAGAACAAACCAACAGCAGCTGTAGGAGGATAATGAATTGATCGGCGGTGTAGTCAACTTGAGTGGCGACACGTCAAACCGCTGTGGCAGCGACCTCCTGATGACCGCAGGCGAGTGGAGGGATGGCGTGTGGTCGCAACCCCCCCCCCC
>NQII01000690.1:11227-65356 GCA_002778355.1 Clitarchus hookeri
CAAAAGGAAGGAAGAGACCGAATTTCCCAGGAGGCGCACCGGCATAACTCAGTGGCGCGCGAGCGAGGGAGGCAAGCCAGATGAAAAACGGCGCCGTTGCTTTGTGTCGCTTTAATGACGAGCGCTCAGAATGGGGCCAGCGTCGTGGCGCATCCCGCCGAGGCCGCTGCTCGACTTACTTCCTCCCTTTATCCTCCTGACGACTGACGCCGTCACGTCACGAGGGTGACGCAACTTATGAGTGAACACTTAAAGCTGAACAAGAGCCAAGAAACTGTGCCATCACGTCACCAGACTGCTGCTACCATGAGTAACAACATTAGCATCTTCAAGATCCAAATGACTGAGCCATTACTTCACCAGACTGTTGTAACAATCAGTAACAACATTAGCATCTTCAAGAAGGTTTACTGACTCGGTAATGAAGTGGTCTGACAACATTGTTAGTCATTCAACATTAGCATCTTCAAGATCCAAGCAACTGAGTCATCACGTCACCGGACTACTGCAACTATGTGTAATAACTTGCGGCTGTTCAAGAGTCAAAATGTTGTCTTCAAGTTTTTTTCAGGTTATTATATGGTTTCATGACATTAATGGCATAATATCAATGACAAATTGATTAGAATAATAAAAATATAAAAAATATATTTATCATGTTATTCTTAAGCGAAAATTATTTATTTTCACAAATTTCGAAAAATGTTTCCGAGACGATGTTTGGTTTCATATAAAGAGTTTTTTTTNCGAAAATTATTTATTTTCACAAATTTCGAAAAATGTTTCCGAGACGATGTTTGGTTTCATATAAAGAGTTTTTTTTCATCATAGGTGTGGCATGTTTCAGTTTGTTTGAAATTCGACAGTTTTTTGACCGGTATAAAAAATATCCTTTCAAGAAAAAGTTTTTTAATGAACTTCGGTGATCTGTCTCAATGCATTTCGTTATTGTAGGCGACAGCTACCAATATTCGTTGAAAACGTGCATTTCACAGCAAATGTAATTCTTTTCAGGCCAGGTATGGATAACTTAGTAATTACTCGAGTGACTCTTGAAATATATGTTATTTATGACAAAGGTGATTTTTCTTATTTCCCAACAGTTTTCGGAATGTTTGTAGCAACACAAACATTCTGCCACTGTCCACATGGCAGCCACTCTTCGAAATGAACAAATACTGTAAGCTTACAACGCGTTGCATTGTGGATCTACGACAGACTGTGCTTATGCAAGAATACCTTCAGTTCCAAAACAGATGTTTGTTTTTTCAGAGTAGGCACAGTGGACTCGATCTTCGATCCTCTTTCACCAGGCAGGCTACAGATGTATGTGGCCTAGATAGAGCGACGTCCTCACAGGCAAAAGGCCTTCACGAAGTGTCTTTACCAGTTAGCGCAGCGATTTCTGTTCCCTACCGGGCAATGTGCATTCGGATTTTGAGTTACTTATGGCTAGGTTAATCTAGTTGGTAAACAAATCTTTGTTCAAGTAGTCCAGAATATCTACTCTGTATAGTATCTATTTGAAGATATTGTTACTACTTTATAGTAAAACGTCAATCATTTATCGATCTACATTAGAAAACATCAAAATATCTGTGTTATAAATTTTCTCAGGAAGAATTTCGAACAGAAATAATAAGTTTTTTCTTCTAATATGTTTTGTTTTATATCGTAGCAATATATTTTTAATATCACATTGGCAGCAACAATAATCGTCATTGAAATGCAATATGTAGTTTTTGAATTTTTTTGTCATATCAGAATCAACAAGATCAAAATTCTAAACCTAATTACAGCACAGCGAAGTGAGCATCTCAAAGAAATTCCATTATGTAAATATTTTAATTCTCTAAAAAGTTCTAATTTTTTTCCGATTTGTCTAAAGCTGACATTTTCCTCAATCATTTACATGCAACTTAAATTTTTATTCTGTTCACATAAATTAGATAAATTTGTTTAATATACATACATATTTATATTAAAAATTGGGGACTGAACGACGCACGTAGGCGCGGACGACCAAATATGACATAAGGCACTTGACATTTTAGTTCCGTGGCAAGACCCTCCGTGGAGCAACTGACAGAAGTGAAAGAAGCTGGCTGGATGAATACAGCGATGTGATTCGTGAGTCGATTCACGCGGCTGATGGAATATCGCCTCGTGGTTCGAGAGGCCAGGCAGGCAAGGCGCAGTGGGCTTTCTGGCGTGGAAGACGACGCCCGGCCGCACAGCGAGATGCACTCGTCCACGGTCGTTAGCAAGTCGGGCGAACAGAAACAAATGGTCTGTTCGTGTGGCCGCCCCTCTCTCGTGTCTCGCCCTCTGATGAGAAACGAGCAAACCACGAGGTTTTTTTTACTGCCGTTCTCTGCCGTCTTTTTCACAATTGCAGGACCATCCCCTTCTCCCGCTCCCTGCTGTTCGGCGTCCACGACGTGATGCCAGATGTGGGCTGCGAACACTGGAGGACGAGCAAGAAGTAGAAGAGGGAAGACAGATTGTTTTGTGCTCGACGGGTTTTGTTTTCCCTACTTTACTTTCCATCATTCTCTACTTTAATTTCCTTTTGAATGCCATGCTCTCGCCATTTTTAATACCCTTTGGAAAAACGTGCGGCATTCTCTGCCAATTGTATCCATGCAACTTGTTCGGAAATTGATGTTGTAGAATTCCGAATACACGCAGAAATGGTACATTCAGAACTATCAGAAAAGAGGTAACATATTGAATGTTAAATTACCTACCTGTATTCAGTTGTCACTCAACTCTTAGAAGCTTGACTTGTACCTACATGAATAGAGAGAACTAATTGCTGATGGTAAAAATAAAATGTCTTTCTTTAAAGCCTTGTATTTCAAAACCCACCGTGGAATTCCAAATAAGTCTCAAAACAACCAAAACCAAATAAATTGTATTTTGTAGTATTAGTATTAAATGCTGAATGCAAAGCACTCGAACGTTGTGGAGTTGAATTTTGCCAATGGTGCCTGCAGAGATGTACTCTGGAACATCGTTTGTGCAATTTATGTTGTTCGGCTACGAAGCATCGTTTACCTGAGGTGGAATAGATCATTTACACAACCAACACTTGTCATCTGTTTCCTCCAACAAACACAGAAAAAGACTAATGTTGTGGCAACAGCATTAATGTTACCACAACATAAAATTTTTTGTTATATCTGAGCCATCAGTAACAAATGTTGCTCTTAATGTAATATAATGTTAAGCTATTCATGTTACTGTAACATTTAAGTACGTTTGTGACAACATTGCCCCCTTACTGTACTGGCAACATAAAGGTGGTATTTATGTTGCGGCAAAATAAGTTTTGTGTTGCGGCAAGACAAACTTTTGTGTTACGACGAAGCTACTTTTTTGTTACGGCAAAACAAAGTTTATAATGCATTGATGTTAACATTTATGTTAAAAAGGTTCTTGTACTGTTATTTTTATTTTTATAAACACTGTTGTGTAAACTATATTAAACACAATTACCTTGTCACAAAAATAAATATTACTAACGAAAAAAAAAAATTCGGCAGGCAGGTAGGCGAGTCGAACCCATGCCCTGAATGCTTGACGCACTCCGTCTCACAGAACCCAGCTGTATCAACTGCTCTACCTTCATATATATAAAACTGTTTCATATTCTGGTTATTAAATAGTAATTAAACGACAAGATGCAGTTCTCTTTCGTTACGTGGGAATAGTTTAAGCACTAGAAATATATGCATATTAGGCACACGTAAACTGCTTTGCAAGGCTTAAGGGCAGGTCTAGGTTACCTCTAGTTTTCATATTGTGCTTTAAAATTTAAATACGGTGGTTTAGTTTAACGATGTTATTACTGTTCACTACTAACCGCCATGGTACAACAGTATTAATGTTACTACAATAATAATTTTTGTTACCTGAAAACTGTCAGTAACTAATGTTGCTGTTAATGTAACATACTGTTAAGTTATTATGTTAATGTAACATTAAAATAATAACGTAACAACACTATTCCCTTCCTGTACCGTCAACTTTGAGGTGGTGTTCATGTTGCGGCAGAACAAATTATGTGTTAAAGTGATGTTAACATTTGTGTTAAAAAAATTTCTTGAATTTCGTTTTCTTTAAAAATACATTCTGATATAAAACCAATTAAGTACTATTATTTTGTCACAAAAATAAACATTACCAACGAAAAAAAAGACAGATGAGAGGGATATCGAAAACGCACCACCGGGAGTACTTAACGTTTCTCACTACACGGAACTGGNTAGTTTAACGATGTTATTACTGTTCACTACTAACCGCCATGGTACAACAGTATTAATGTTACTACAATAATAATTATTGTTACCTGAAAACCGTCAGTAACTAATGTTGCTGTTAATGTAACATACTGTCAAGTTATTATGTTAATGTAACATTAAAATAATAACGTAACAACACTATTCCCTTCCTGTACCGTCAACTTTGAGGTGGTGTTCATGTTGCGGCAGAACAAATTATGTGTTGAAGTGATGTTAACATTTGTGTTAAAAAATTTTCTTGAATTTCGTTTTCTTTAAAAATACATTCTGATATAAAACCAATTAAGTACTATTATTTTGTCACAAAAATAAACATTACCAACGAAAAAAAAAGACAGATGAGAGGGATATCGAAAACGCACCACCGGGAGTACTTAACGTTTCTCACTACACGGAACTGGNAAAAAAAAGACAGATGAGAGGGATATCGAAAACGCACCACCGGGAGTACTTAACGTTTCTCACTACACGGAACTGGCGTCCTTCCAACTGCGCTATCTTGACATGGTTGATGAAGTTTCTTATTGTAAGAATTCAATAAAACATAACGACAAACTGCAGTTGTCTTTCGTTACATGGAAATACTTTGTGTTATACAAATATATGCATAACTGGCCTACGTGCACTGCTTTGCGTGGCTTAAGCTACATTAAATTTTCAAACTATGCTTTAAAATGTAAATACAGTGGTTTCATTTTACGAGGTTATCGCTGTTCACTTCCATCCGCCATTTAACGACAAGTCAGAGTAACGGACATTTCTTTAGTGTCGCAGTAACACGAAACATTTTGTTCTTCCTGTTAATTTTAGTTTAATATTACTCTTGGTTGCGGAGCATTACTAAGATGGTTTGATAGCATTAACACTTCAACAATATGTTTGCATTACGGGAATATAAGACTTTGTAAATGGTTAACATTAGGTAACGTTACCACAACATTATTAATGTTACTACAACACAAACTATTAAAGAAATGCCTCAATAGGAATTTTTTTGTTGCAGCAACATTAGACCTTTTTCTGTCAACATTTGCTATGAACACATTGGCAGTTTGTGGATAATCTGATTCTGCCACGCATGCTTCGTCTCAGTGATAAACTGTACCTCCGGTTCATAGACAACACATTACCTCCTCACTTCTCTCGTGACATCAGAGAACATTTGAACTGCAGGTTCGGAAAGCAATGGATTGGCCTCGGTGGACCCGCCTGCTCGTTCTCCCAACCTAACCAGACTTGTATACGTCAAGTCGGTGCACTTGAGGAGCCTGATACGTGACACTCCAATTGAATCGGAGATTCATCGCTCGGGTTCCTGCAGCTGCTTATTCTCGACAGCTCATGTCTGAGGCCTTTGAACGACAGGTTATGGTGCGTTGTTGCAGAGCTGGTACTAAAGCAAGAGTCCGCTCTTTGAAACAGTTTTTTTTTTAAGGATTGCAATTAAATTGAAATAAATTCTCATTCTCAATCACGTCAAAATGTAACTCAACTATTAATTTCTGACGTGTGGTTGTTTCATATCTCTTTCTACTCATAGAATTTTTTAGTACTGGCTTANGAACGACAGGTTATGGTGCGTTGTTGCAGAGCTGGTACTAAAGCAAGAGTCCGCTCTTTGAAACAGTTTTTTTTTTTAAGGATTGCAATTAAATTGAAATAAATTCTCATTCTCAATCACGTCAAAATGTAACTCAACTATTAATTTCTGACGTGTGGTTGTTTCATATCTCTTTCTACTCATAGAATTTTGAGTACTGGCTCATGTTACGTCTGGTTTTCATATATATGATATATATTATATTGAAAGAGAAAGAAAGACCGGGTGTTTTTGAACAAACACTCACAAACTTCCGGCTGGTTATTCCTTACGAAAAGCAAAACGAAATTANAGCAAAACAAAATGATGAATATCTCTTTTCCCCAAAAAGTGATTGCTAAGGGATTCGTGCAGCTCCAAAAATCGAATTTTAAAATGCTTTTTGTTCAAAATTTCATAAACTACTTGCGATTAAGGAACAAATTGGTGAATAGTATTTTGTATTACGCATACCTATGAAAACGCGGTTTACATCATCCCCACTCTTGGTGAAAATGGAGGTTTTCATTTTTTTTTTCGGATGAAACTATGTAACCCTTAGAAGTACGTGATTTTTTAAAGGCATCATAAACCAGCACGTCTAAATTAACAAACGAAGATGTTCTTGTCAGAATACTTCCACGAGAGCAGTTTTGAGGAATCTATGCATAACTCTTAAAAGAGAATATACATTGCCTGACATATAGTCAACACACATTACGCATGAAGGCATATTATTTACAATATTGTGGGGTCGCGCGGTTCCCTTAAAAATCACTTTAGGAGGGAAGTTGAAGTGCATTTCGTCTTGTACTTACATGAACCTGCCGGAGTTTGTCAGTGTTGTTCAGAAACACGCGGTATAAACAGAGTATGGCGGAATTCGACCGACAAACTTCTTTATGTGATTCCTTGTGTAAGATATAGTGGGAAAAACTGTATATGGGATACTTCACGTCTAAAATTAATATTAAGGGAGATATGAGTACTCGAAAATCGAGATTTAAAAACTGTATTTTGCAAAATATGTGGAACGAAGAAAAATTTAATTACAATGCCCCGAACATTGTTTAATGTTATCGGAATCTTCAAACTAAGAGCAAAATATCCTTAATACCTTCCTTCGTAATGAAAATAACAGGGGGACCCTCATTTGGCTGGAAACTTTTTTACCGTCAGGAATTATGAACGTTTCAAGCAGGTATATTGAGCAGTGTGACCTAATTAACAAAAATGGTAATTTTTTCGCAACTGTCCAGGACTCGCCGTTTTAATGTTAAACGCATACAGAACTTTCGACGGCAGCGATACATTTCCAGGCTCGTAGGGAATGCCAACACTTCCTGCAGGAATGTACATCCTGAATGTCGACAGAAACAAACAGTTGCAGTACTGGAAGCTTATTAATACATGTCACGTGCTGTTTACAGTACGTGTCAATGTCCTCCGCCATCGCCTGTGCAGTGCACACATCAGAATAGACGCCTGTAGGTATTGTTGCCTATAGGCTAGGCTGCCGACATGTCGTGAGCGTTGTACTCGAAAACGGCGAGCCGTGGGTAGTTACAACAACATACCATTTTTGTTATTTATGTCATAATGTTCCATAAACCAGCATTACAAGTCCATTAAATCCTGAAGGTGAAAAAGCGATCTGCAATAAGAAGGTAGCCAACTTTGTATTACGGGGGGAGGTATTAATACGATTTTGTTCTACAATTGAATATTCCGATAATATAAGACAATATTTGGAAAAATGTAAGTTTATTTCACTTCGTGTACGATATTTTGCAAAAAATACATTTTATATCTCAATTTTCAGTGGCTCGTATCTCCCTTAATAGTCAGTTTAAGTATTAAGTAACCTGTATATTTCCCACTCGATTTTGCATAGTAAATCATCTCCCGAGCTTTCTCGGTCGAATTCCGCCTTGTCACAATGTATAGCTGTGAATTGAATTCCACAGAAAGATAAAGTGTGTTGGTACTCTGACGACAGTAGTGGGATGGGACTGCTGGAAGACATTTAATGAATTTTCCTACATCTTCTTTTCTCTGTTGTAGCTTCTTATTTGGAGGAGATTTTCTACCCTTGTTTTGTTTTGGGGTTTGTAGTCGACTCTTATTGTCAAACGTGTAATGAAGCATTTCTCTGACTGATGTCAAGATTTTTCAAAATAAACTGTTGATAGATTTTAAATTTATATTCACCTTTGGGCAGGTAATATGTCAGTTCAGATCCGCCTACTTTGTTGTGTTGTAGACACTGAAATCTTTCCATTTTCGTGTTTTATGCAGGATAGCAAAATCAACTTCTGAATATGACTATCCAATGCTCTGTACATGCCAAAGAGATGCTAGATTTTACCTTCAAAATGTGCAGTAAGTTTTTTTTGGCATTTACTGTGAGCAAGGGGGTCAGTTTTACTATTTTTCAGATATTTATTTTTGTTTTACATACGTAAAGCAGACTTTGGAGGCAATTTGTGTTTTCTTTTCTCTCTATCGCCCAACATCTCTTCTCAATTGTTTACAACGCCTTCGCCACTTACTTTGGTTACATCTTGCTTACTTCTCCCAATACGTTCAACATGTTCTGTTGTACTGCCACCGGCAGTGGCATAAACACTATCAATATCTTCGTTTTGCGAGTGCTAAGACAGGTCACAATCCGTTACACACTCTCACTTCCATAACCTTTTCGTTTTGAGGTTGCACCACTCATGTGTTAACACTGTATTATATTTTCACTTCTTCCTTCTGTCGCATTATACGCATATCACTATTCACTTCATCTGCAGAAACATTTATTGCTGGTTCTAAAATCTTTAATGTTCTCTCTGGCAATATGAAATTGTATAGAAACATGAGACACAACCATAGTTCATAGTGTAAGCAAAAAAAAAAAACCTTTAAAAATTAACAACCGTCCATAGAAGAAGTATAATTCAATTATCATCAAAACTGGAATAACCCACAATGTGTGCACAAATGTAGGTAAAATCCATGACGTAAAATAAAATAACAATAAACGATGAATAATGTTGTAACTATCACTGGAAAATATCTTGAAGTAAAATTCGCAAAGGTAAATAGATGCAACCAACATACCTGTGCCATACAACGTTTTACCTCAATGTGACACGTCATTGTGAGGATTACTTCAAACACACAAGCCAGTGTATCTACCATAGTAATGGTTGCAGGGTTACAGCATTTTACCTACACATGGAACGAAACACAATAAACGCAATGGAGATAAAATCTTGTTTTCATCAAATTTGAGGGATACGTCGTTTTACCAAAACACTATAGATAATACGTATTTACTCATACATTTGTATATATATATATATATATATATACACGTACATATATAATAGACAGAGAAAAAGAACTTATTAAAAAACTTGAAAAAAACTGAATGTAAAATATTTTTATTCGAAGGAGTTCAATGAGTCTAGTTAAACAATCGTGTGAGTTTTGGTTGGAAAATGTTTTTTTAGCATATAGGTTTTTTAAGCTTTATCCAAAAATTTACCAAAAATACTTCTTGATTTCCAGAAAATTTAATTTTTTCCCAACTTTAGTATGTGATTACATATTATAAATTCTGTTAAATGAAACCTACTGGGGCGTAAAGGTTTTTATAAACGTCCACTGTACACCAGCCTGAAAACATTAGTTCTCATCTTCAAATATAATTTCCCTTTAAGCATAACACATAAGTAATGTAGGTATTTCTGTTTCGAAATACTTTTAAAAAAATTAGCAAACTTCACAGTGAATTTTTTTTGTCGTTTAAACTTTACAAGTTTATTTACTTCTTTTACGAAGTAAAAAAAAATTAAGCAGAACATTGCGTACACATTTATTTCCTTGCGCAGTAGGTAATTTTTGTAATTATCTATTTAAAGGCTCTTCAGAAGTCCAATTTTACTCTTCTTGTAAACATATGTATTGAATGTTTTCACTATAGAGAAAAAACCTGAAATAAATATGTCGCAGTTTACCTCGTTTAAAAATGATTATGTAAGATGATGTGAAACTTTGAACAAAATCGCAGGTTACAGTCATACACATATTTTTCAGTAGCGTATTATAAGTAATGGGTTCACAATAAAATGTTTTGATTGTGTGTCATGTTAACCTTTTTTAATACTGAAACACAGTAAAAAACTTANAATGGGTTCACAATAAAATGTTTTGATTGTGTGTCATGTTAACCTTTTTTAATACTGAAACACAGTAAAAAACTTAGTCAGATTTTTTTTCAAGGCATTTTCCATTTCATATGTAGCATTTGCATTTGCTGGATTTAAATACGGGATATAGCTGAGATACCATACCATTACATTACTTTGCATCATAGTGGTNCATTTGCATTTGCTGGATTTAAATACGGGATATAGCTGAGATACCATACCATTACATTACTTTGCATCATAGTGGTACGTTTAAGTTTAAATTCACTGGCTCCATAAGACCCCGTTATTCTGATTTTAATGAAATATCTACGATTCTACATTCGTGGAAATATATGTAAGGATAATCTGACAGTAATTTAATTCGTGGCAGGAATAGTTTGCGCCGAAGGGTGAAATGGCGTCGGATTGTTTGTTTCTTGTTCGACTGGCGGCGAGAGAAATGTGTGTGCAGCGCGGCGCCGAGGGTTGAAATCTTTCAAGGTAACGAATTCCGAGCCGGTAAAATTTACGGCGCCCTTTCCGAATCTCTTCCAGCGTTTTGTGTGTTTGTCAATGCCGTTCGCAGGAGCAGCAGACTCGACGTCCCCGGGCCTCGTGAATGTATACATATATACATTTTTATATCGGACTTTGTGTGTGTTTGTTTACTTTTATTCGCCTACCTTATGTTCGCTTTTTCGCGTCTCATCTCGTGCTTTATGCCACAGCCATAAATCTGAAGGCACGCTCCCCCTGTCGACGCATAAAAACATGTCGGTTCCCTATAACCACGTTGGCGTGGAAGAAGATGTAATTTATATTTCCAAACTGAGAAAAAATATAATCGCTAAAAGTGTTCGCGGGTTCATATAACCCGTCCTTCCGATCATAATGTATTTTTGGATTACTGAGATTATGTAAAAGAGGTTCGATTTTTAGGTTGGCTTGCAGCAATTTTTTACTTTACGATCTCTGCAATAAAGGAAAAAAGTATCCATTTATGTAAGAGGGAAAGGCGAGATTTCACAACTCTAATAACTATTATTGGCCTTTTTTGTCGTTGAATGCTGCACTCTGCACTCTGCTCAAAANGCGAGATTTCACAACTCTAATAACTATTATTGGCCTTTTTTGTCGTTGAATGCTGCACTCTGCACTCTGCTCAAAATGCTAAAAATTTGTATGCCTTTTCCTATGTCACCTGACAGAAATTGTCAGCAACGCATAGTTACTAAGCTATAACTAACCGTGAAAACTCCTGTATACTGCAGCCCCATTAACATGGATAAACATGGTCGTGTGATTTAAAGAGAATACGCGGAAAGCTCGGTAACGGAGCTAGAATAATTAGACACTTGTCCCAATGTAATATCAGAGATTCGTATCCGAAAGTAAATATTAAAGCTTNAACGGAGCTAGAATAATTAGACACTTGTCCCAATGTAATATCAGAGATTCGTATCCGAAAGTAAATATTAAAGCTTGCATTTAGCAGTGTCAGATGAAATAAATCATGGTTATAATAAAAAATGTAAAACTTGTTTGTTTGGTATTACACGATGTAAGTCAAGAGTAAAAAAAATGTTCCCCGTCCAGCGTGCGTAATTCGTTTTGAGAGCTCTGAGGCAGACTTTGTCACTATTAACTTTGCATTACAAGTTACTTAACTGCCTGNAAGAGTAAAAAAAATGTTCCCCGTCCAGCGTGCGTAATTCGTTTTGAGAGCTCTGAGGCAGACTTTGTCACTATTAACTTTGCATTACAAGTTACTTAACTGCCTGAGTCGCATTGCGCACTTTGTGGAACACACAACACCCCTGCTCCACTGCCAACTGATCATCCATCCCGCTACACGAGAATATTGGCGCAGTTTCTTATTATCATTCGAGTCTCCCCGATTTCACCCCTATTAATCTGGATACCGATTAGTCTATTCATATAAATAGTACTAGAGTATTTACATAAAATTACACTGTAACTACTTAAATTGTCCATAACTCACTTTAGTATCTATATTAAATGTTGATATTTGTGTTAGTTGTTTTTTGCGTTCTAAAAGAATACCGACACACTTCAGTAATACATTCAAACTATTTACACATTTGTTAAACGCGTAAAAGAAACACTTCTGTTAATGTGCATTTGTTATAGAGCATTCACTTACTTGTGACTTTTCGTGAGATGCTGCAGGTAAAAACTGCACCACATTACGTCATATTGTAAGATAATACAACCATCTGGACACCTCATTACTTGTTCAAATGTCTGAGCTTATATACAACTGATTAAAAGTTTGTCAGAACTTTCACTTCCTGCCTATGTAACTTTAAAGAATTTCATAAAATTGTTGGGGCGATAAGATCGTTTTAATTTCGGATACGTACCTCTGTGAATTCCGNTCAATTTAGTCGTTCGGTCTCGAATTATACGCTCCTCCAAGTTTTCTTGTGAATGTAAAATTCAAATGACCTCTTGCCGTAAAATATGTTACAAGTCAGTTCCTGAACACTCATTATTTGGCATCACCGGCCGCTACTGGTATCATCCCATTTAGCATAGCGCACTGTTAGTTTCAAAAGAAATCTTCGCGGAGACAGAGAGGAAAGAGAACGTTTTGAAAAGGACGTAACCGATGTTCAGGAAATTGCATAAAATTCATCGCAGTGCTTCAGGCGGGATAAAAACTACTTTTCTCAGTCCCTTTGTTATTAACTCATATTTGTGTGGATACTTTAAGCTTGTTTTCTTCTCTTGTACGCACGCTATCGGGCGCGTCGGCGTTATTTGAAACTTCCAAGGCCCGCCTAAACCTCGCCGCAGGTAATTTTATTCCTCTCACACATTGCCTGTCCTCAACTTTCTTCAGCGACTTCTTTTTTATGCAAGCCGCAAAAATCCTGTTCCTATTTCTTTCCATTGCTTGAGTTTTATTATGATTTGATCTTGTTCGCGGAAGGTTGCGGAAAGGAGGAAGGGATAGAAAGCCGGAAGGATAGGAAGGGAGGGCGTGGGAGAGAAATAGAAAGCACGATAAGGGAAGGAAGAAATACGTGTGTAATTTGATTTTGAATTTTTGGCAAGGCGCCCGGAGTTTAATAAGGCGAAAAGAGGGATGGGAAGGATGAAAAAAGAGGCAGAAGATGTTTTCTACAGAGTATACGATCTGAGCTAAAAATGTTCACCCTCTCTCCCAAGTTCTGTTCCCAAGTTTATGCGCGTATAGGACACTATCATTACTGTATTTATCAATTTTGTAAACTACATTTTTCTTTTGTTTTACACTTCTGCATGTTTCGATGCAGTGCTAAGCGGAAATATTTGAACGAAGTTTGAAAAGCCAGTATTGTATTTCGGCGAATAAGAACTAAACATTTTTTAAATTAGCATTAGCGAATTTTTTCTTAATAGAATTTGAAGTAGCGTATCTTAAATCTTCAACGTAGATCTACCACTGGCAAAGAATATGATATTTTTTAACCTAACGTACGTATACATGTGACAATTTATTTTTCGCGCCTCCATCACAGTCAATGATTCTTCTTATAATTTGGATATAGTAGCGAAAATTCAAACTGAATAATGTATAGCTCTAGGTCATTACAAAAAAATACTCGTTACTTCCACTTAGCAATAATTGTTTTTGGAAAATATGTGATACTTAATTTATTACTGTTAGGCTCTTTTCTGAAAAACCTACATGTCATATATTATATAAATTGTTTTAATAAAATTAATTGTTTGCGATAATATTTCCACAATAGAGTTCACTGTTTTCAGGTGCAGGTGAGAAAGATCGCTTTATAGCCAGGATAACTGACAGGAGTTTGCCTATCGTGTTGGGTTAAGGAATTAGTTTTGTGTCTCAAGACTTTTAGGGAGAGGTGTATTTAGGGTAGGTGTGTTTCAACGTATGATTTTTCGCCACATAAATTGCTTAAGATATAGAGCACGCTCGTAACTCGACAAAGGATTCTAATCCGCTAATGGGGTATTGTTCGTGCTGTGAAGTTACGGCTGCAGATTTATTGTCTCCAAGATCATCATGGAAACGATCACAAGTTTTATTCATTGTAGAAGGAAATAGGGCTGCCAGGATAAACTACAATATGTCACTAAAGAAGAAACTAATGTCACCAGAATTTTTACTGGCTCCAAAGATACGCCAAACAGAAAAATATGATAAAATATTAAAAGACTATAAATGAAAAACTTAAGAAAAAATTTGCGCATGAAATTAAGAACGCAAGATGCAGAGAAAAAATATAATCGCATGTAAATGTTTGAATTAGCGTTGGCTCACAATAGTGGCACTCAGTTCAATTGGTCGTGNAGAAAAAATATAATCGCATGTAAATGTTTGAATTAGCGTTGGCTCACAATAGTGGCACTCAGTTCAATTGGTCGTGGATTCAATGCCATCCAAGCACTCTGAGGGGTAGTTTCCGCGCAGTCTAACATCCTCTTTGCAGGCNAATTGGTCGTGGATTCAATGCCATCCAAGCACTCTGAGGGGTAGTTTCCGCGCAGTCTAACATCCTCTTTGCAGGCGAATGTCAAAACAGTCCCTCAAAATGAACTTACCGCAAAATTCTCGCTCAGTAAATAGGATTCTAACCAACCTGTTTGGACAGAATAAAGTAGAGATTACTTTTTGGAGAACTAAAAAATATTTTGGTGTTCAATGACATGCAGGCTAGACTCCGCATTTTTCTGCATTTTTGAACCATTTTTTTTTGCCTAGTTTTAACTTTCACTGTTTTTTTTTCTCGCAGCTTCGTTATTGGCTTAAAGTCTTATGAACTNGAACCATTTTTTTTTGCCTAGTTTTAACTTTCACTGTTTTTTTTTCTCGCAGCTTCGTTATTGGCTTAAAGTCTTATGAACTCAGGTATGATTTAAAAAAAAAACGTTTAAGTTGTTCTCAATGATTTCGCGAAATGTTCGTATCCCTGATCGTTGTTGTATTTAATCTCGGNGAGGTATGATTTAAAAAAAAACGTTTAAGTTGTTCTCAATGATTTCGCGAAATGTTCGTATCCCTGAT
The DNA here is from genome assembly GCA_002778355.1 of Clitarchus hookeri. NCBI lineage: Eukaryota > Metazoa > Arthropoda > Insecta > Phasmatodea > Phasmatidae > Clitarchus > Clitarchus hookeri. Next base: position 26,345 of record NQII01000690.1, read on the forward strand.
CGTTGTTGTATTTAATCTCGGACGGGCTGATGGCGACCCAGCGGCCCGCTCTCTCAGAGGTCCGATAGCAGTATGTGGCTGTCGTCACATGCTTCATGCATTGCCGCACGAGACACGCGTGTCACATCCCATCGAACATGAGTCGGCCAGCACGCACCATTCGCTGGAAATGCCCGTCAGCACTCTCTCCCTGCCTCATGTTTCGCTCCGTCCCACCCTGCCCCCATCCTTTCCTACTACTATAGGAATTTCATCAAAATTTCTTCCCACCGCTCCTAAATAACCTTTGGGATTCCAGGCGCGTTCATCTCGCCACGTGACATTCTTTATCCCCCTCCACCGTCTTCCCCGCTGCACTCCCCTCTCGCGCGGCTGCTAATATCGCAATAAGCTTTCTTTCCTCTTTTGTCTTTACGTTCCCGCGCGATGAAAGACCCCCGCCGACACGCCAGGAGCAGGCCTCATCACAATCCGCGGCCGCCCCAGCCCCTTACAACTTCTTTAACGGATTCATTTGAGGCCCATTCTGGCAGGGCCCCGCCTCCTCGAAATACCAGCTTCCCCCCCCCCCCTTCTCCAACCTCACGCCATCCCTCTTCTCGTCCGCTGATGAAAGTTTGTATGACGTGGATGTTTGAAATCAATTTCCTGCTTCCTTCAGCAGGAGTTCTGGAGCTCCTTTTTGGGCCCGGCAGCCTTCGGCTTCGATCATTCTCCGGCGAAGACGTAGGGATTGGGCTGGGGTTGGGGGGGGAGTAGCCGACCTCCCCCGCCTACCGGAGATGAAGACTGCGGGTCGGAGGAACGGCGAAGGGGAGCCGCAGCGTTTCAAGGCCCGTGGCTGGTAGCTGCGCTCGGCGACATAATGGCCGGAGTTTCCGCGACGACTCGTTAACTCGTCAGCTGCCTTGCGCCTTCGCGTCTAACATGAGTTCGCGTGCACTTTTTCCTAGGCCTCCCGTGGGAAACAAGTCCGCAGAAGGGAGTAACTTCTAGCGGCTCAAAGCACTTCTTTGGCAGGCTTCCCCACTCGTTTCACGACTGTAATCAAGCTTTTGAGACTTCTTAGCCGGAGCGGGGGTCATGCATGGCGTTGCAGAGCTCTCCTTCCCCAACAACTTTCCTGAATACATGTTTATCAAAAGCGAGTTGCTGACAGGTCTCAAGTGAATATCCTTAATTCAATTTTGCAGCAGAGTGTTTACGTCCATACTTACGAATACACCAGCAAAAATATCGCACTTAAATATTGAAGATAGCGTCACACGCGGTGTGATTGATGCATGAAAGAGTGAGTGAAGAGACTTGGGTGGCTCTTAACAGCGAGGTCTTTAGAGCGGATGAGGGTGATTGAGGTGAGAATGGAGCAACGCCGGAATGAAAGGGTGGGGGAAACCGNCGAGTTGCTGACAGGTCTCAAGTGAATATCCTTAATTCAATTTTGCAGCAGAGTGTTTACGTCCATACTTACGAATACACCAGCAAAAATATCGCACTTAAATATTGAAGATAGCGTCACACGCGGTGTGATTGATGCCTGAAAGAGTGAGTGAAGAGACTTGGGTGGCTCTTAACAGCGAGGTCTTTAGAGCGGATGAGGGTGATTGAGGTGAGAATGGAGCAGCGCCGGAATGAAAGGGTGGGGGAAACGGGAGTTACCAGAGAAGACCCGCCAACCAGCGACATCGTCCGACTCGATTCCCACATGCGAAAAACTGGGAGTGACCAGGCTGGGGATTGAACCCGGTTCGCCTTGGTGGGTGGCGAGCAGGCTAACCGCTCAGTCACCGCGGCCCGGATACCTAAAAGAACGACGTAACCTGGCAAGGTGACAGTGGCCAGCTATCTAGCCAGTTATTACTTAGAGTATGCTGTCCCGATGGATGGATGCGGTCCCTGGCTGTCGCTAGCAAACGAGTTGAAAAAACTCCAATAATTATTTCACCAGTTTCTCCAGAGAAAGCATGCAAGTCTGAAGTGGGTTCTACGGTGATCCTGACGATCTCAAACCCTTTCGACTCCCACTATGTTCTACCCAGATTGTGCATTTCCTCATACTCGAACAACAAACATTGTAAAACAGGAAGCCGAGACTTCCTGGCAAGCTTGAGGAACAATTGAAACCACACCCCTGAGTAAACAAGACGGTTTTAATAGCTCCAAATCAGCGAAATTGTTTCGTGCGAGATATAGTCATGTGTAACACACACTCGCCGCTCTTTAAGTACNAATAGCTCCAAATCAGCGAAATTGTTTCGTGCGAGATATAGTCATGTGTAACACACACTCGCCGCTCTTTAAGTACTATATTGCTATGCTGTTAATTTATGTAACCACGTATTTCTCTCCCTCTAAAAAATAAAAGTCTTAATCTGCTCGTANTATATTGCTATGCTGTTAATTTATGTAACCACGTATTTCTCTCCCTCTAAAAAATAAAAGTCTTAATCTGCTCGTACGAAATGCCAAGGGCATTAATCCGAACAATTAGGTTAAATCTAGCTAACAAATGGGTGAATTAAATAATTGATATCTTACAATATGAAAATATTAAAATGTGTANATTAGGTTAAATCTAGCTAACAAATGGGTGAATTAAATAATTGATATCTTACAATATGAAAATATTAAAATGTGTACTTTTTCTTTATATCAAGAAAATGATAAGAACTTAGATCTTATTTGAAAAACTGGTGTAAATGCAAAGTACTTCTCACTTAAATCTGACTTCATCAAATGAAAACAACTTCCAAATAGTAGTTGCTGAAGTTCCCATATTTTTCATCATTAATCTTGCGGTCGCTACAGTATACATACAATTTTATTTCCCNATTAGGTTAAATCTAGCTAACAAATGGGTGAATTAAATAATTGATATCTTACAATATGAAAATATTAAAATGTGTTCTTTTTCTTTATATCAAGAAAATGATAAGAACTTAGATCTTATTTGAAAAACTGGTGTAAATGCAAAGTACTTCTCACTTAAATCTGACTTCATCAAATGAAAACAACTTCCAAGTAGTAGTTGCTGAAGTTCCCATATTTTTCATCATTAATCTTGCGGTCGCTACAGTATACATACAATTTTATTTCCCCACTCTACAAGGACACCTTAGTCTCTGATGCGTCAACCTTCGTAACGATTAAACGACCTTGTGTTGGTTCCAAATGACTCAGCATTAGAGCACGGATTTGGTATTTACGTGTTTCGGGCGAGGAAGCATCGTTTGGAGCATTTACGCGCGTTACCCTGAGATGCGAAACGCAAAACAGTACTTCGAGTCGCTCGCCAAAGTCTTCCAATGATTCACACTTGCCGTGTTCGTTGTTTCCGATCTATCCTCTGACGAATGTTAGATATGGGGTCCCTTGAAACTGCGTCATAGTGTGTGACCCAGATAAAATTCGCCTTTTCGCCCCCTTGGCCAACAATAATCACATGCAATGTTAACGCCAGCAAACTGCCGGCAATTTTCAACAGTCACAAAATGTATTCTCCTGTTCTCTTTACTGAGAGAACTACTATTCAAAAATATTTATTTGCCAATTTTCAAAGTAAAACTTTATGCCGTCATAATATGAATATTAACCCTGCCAGGTACACTGTGCACCTTATGGAAAAGAAAGAAAACCCTCATTTATTGTTTACTTTTCCACGTAAAGTTACATGTATTAACGTATTTCTATAATTACAAAACACATTTAAAATTTACGTTAAAAGTTATAATTGCAAAATTTCCGCTCTACAGAATTTGGTACAACATAATTTTTATATGGGCAATCAATCATAATAGTCACGATCTATACCCCATAAAATTTCTGCTCCAAAATATGATCTTTCATCTAAAATTCCACAACTCTTACGCTACAATAGTGAGCAGAAAATCCTCTCTTTTAAAGTGATTTACAAAACCTTACGTAAAGTTTCTCTCCAATGTGAGGAAAAACGAAAACAGTAAACTATATAATATAACTTTAACTTTTAAATACACGTAATTTTTTTCTCGTGAGGGACCTGAGGGGTCGTTGACAGGCTTATATTTTATTTGAGTGTCCATGACCGCTGACGGGAGCCAATTCCTCCCGTCCCCCATTCCGGTCCAACATTTCCAGCCACGTCGCATGATCTAGGGTTGGCCCACCAACTCAGCCAATAAGGAAACAGTGACGTGACAACGCAAGTAGCGACCCACATCACCGGAGCTGGCGTCAGTCTTTATTCTGCAGACGGACGGCGTGGTTATGCTGCTGTACTCGTGGTTGGTGTTCATGCGTCGGTCCCCATCGGACCTCGAAGTCAACCGTCGTCGGCCACCAGCTTCGCCGGGCGATCCACGTATTCACCCCAGTCAGCCAGCACAGCCGAACAGCGATGACAATTATCATCCATGGTAGGGATGGACGTCTTGTAAACTTTCTGGTGCAGACGGGTAAAAAACGCAATTTTCTATGCTGGAAAAATTGTCGATGCTAAACATGAGACGACCGGGCGCCTCAAGTCAACGCCGTAATTTTTGGTTGGCATTCGTATTATTTGTAAGGAATAATGATGCCTCCTTTCATGCGTCCACTAAGGGGCGCGACACTCTCATTCGTGACAAGCTCACTGAAAGAGATCGTAATTTTTTTGTATTGTTATTTTAATAATGCAATGGTTCATATCACAATAAAAATTTTCATACAATATTTATTGCACGAAATATGTACATTTATAAGTTTTAATTTAGCTATCTTTAATATAAAATCGCAATTTGAACCATAATATTACTGAGCATAATTCTTAACGACGAGGGCCGCCAACAATTGTGGCTTCAGGAACATTTTGACAACGATTTGCCTACCTATGCAGAGCAGTATAGCAGGTTGCTTCGACACGTTTGCAGGCGGAATGTGGTAGCAGTAACTTACCCTCCATCCTTAACAGTACGGACATGGAGTGGCCGTCTGTTTTGCAATATTGTTATCCAGAGCGGGTATAAATAAATGATAGGCAATGCTTCTAAAGTTCTATCCTGGGATGGCATGCCTACACGTTTAATGCGTGCAGGAAAAATTAAATGTGATTTTGAAGACACGAGGAAATTTTTGTCACTTAAACTAGTTTCGTAAACAAACCTACAGTTTCTCAATCTCATAGCAATGAAATTACCTTTAACTTAGGCACGTATCAATATATAGGGTTGGCTTGGGGGAATCTGCGCAGAGAGGTATTATAATCATAACTTATTTGAGTTGACTCATTTTAACGAACAGCACGTGGATTTTGTAGGAATTGGGATGGATAAGCACTTGGGGGAACACCGCCCAGTGCAGCCGGAGGAAGCAGAATACACGACATTGAGAACGCGAATGAAGCACGTTACTGCACGACCATATACAATCATAAGCTGCAAGAATATTTGCGGCGAGGGAACCAGCAGACTGGGAGTGCCTTATGGTTGTCAGGATGTTCTCTGGCTGCTTCTTAGCGAGCCAGAAAAATTATTTAAATGATTTAACTATTTCTTAAAGTTGCCGAAATTGTATTTTGAAAACACATTTCAATTAATATTCAGTAGCGTGATATTGTAAGAGAACATCTGAGGTGCTCGTAGGCAAGGTGGACAAAATGTTTCGCACTAGAAGCATATTTGAGTGCTCGTGACTAGGTTTTTAGTTGGGCGATAGCCGCCCATGTACTTAACTCTGCTCTGACCTTGAAGCCAGCGAAAACGGCGTGGTGCTGAGTAATTCGCCCTTATTATTCTGGCCGGAGAGACAGTGTATCGCTATTTTTCTTGGGGAAAGTTACGTTCTTAATAATATTATTGTAACAGTCTACGTTACCTCTTCAACGATAATTGACAATCTTGAAAATAATGACAAACGGTGAGTAGTTTTACACGTGCAGCGCGTGACATTTATATCCGACCTGTAGTATGGAAGTTGTTTATAACAAAATAACATAGTTAATGGTAAGACTACATGTTTTCCCAATATATTAATTCAGCAGTGGTAGCTATTCTCGCATCTGACGTGTATGCTAGGGTACCATCATTTCAATCACTTCTACTACTGGGGCAACGGTGGCTGAGCGGTTAGCCTGCTCGTAATCCACCAAGGCAAACCGGGTTCAATCCCAGGCCGGGTCACTCCTGGATTTTTGCATGTAGGAATCGTGCCAGACGATGTCGCTGGCAGGCGGGTTTTCTCGGGGATCTCCCGTTTCCCCCGCCCTTTCGCTCTGGCGCTGCTCCATACTCACCTCAGTGACCCTCATCGTCTCTCAAGACCTCGCTGTTAATAGCCGCCAAATCTCTTCGCTCACTCGCTCACTACTCCTACTATTCCGACCCAAAGGTCTTGCGGCCAGATACGTCGTTAGACCTGCAGATCTCAGCAATTGTGAGTTCGCCCTTACTATTTTGCAGCTCTCAAATCTTTGACTGTGTTTTTCTTTATTCTTCCCTTCTACTTGGAATGCATCCACTGTTGTATAACGGACACTTGGAGTAATACTTTATCTAATGTACTCTAATGTACTCTGCCTTCCAAGACGGCAGCCGCGAACTTGAAATGGGGAATCAATGTTAAACTAAATTCCTTCTCATTGCGTCAATTTAAAGATAACTATTTCAAACAAAAAAACATTTTGACGCGATTTTCTCAGAAAATATTGCTACATAAAATAATTTTTGGAAAAAATTAATTATTCTTTGTTTTTTGGTTTATGTAAATTTTAATATGACATTTTAGAAAAAATATACGAGTATTATGCAAAATAATTGGCAAGATGTCTTAGCGTAGCAACATTCCTTAAGAAATTGCACGTAAAATACTTTTTGTTTGAAATTGTTATTTTTAAAATTGACGCAATGAGATGGAATTTCGTTTAACATTGATTCCCCATTTGAAGTTCGTGGTTGCCGGCTTGGCAGACAGGGCCATTATGGTGAAGACTTCCATCCTATTACGACCTTCACTACGTCTGGGCTCGAAAAAAACATTATATTCTACATTCTGTACATAGCTTATTCTTGTACAAATTACAGCTGCCTCGTAATTAAGATAACCGTATACAAACTAATTGAATATTTTATCGTGAAATACATATACCTTTATATGTACAGAAATTGCTATAAACGAATCACAAGGAAAACTAGTACGACAACCGATTTGTTTTGTATGCGATGAACCTGGCAATCGTGAAATGATTGCGAAGGATTTTCCAAGCAACTCCGGCTGAAAGAGCTCAATTCAATGATGCATTTCATAAGCTCGCAGACGGGAAATTTCTATGGGCTGCAGGTTTTCGTCCCTACTCCGAACACACGGCACGGAGTAATGTAATGTGAAAATCATGGATTCCCGAGAGAGAGGTAGAAAAAAAAGTCTCTCTTTCTCTGAGTCGCTCTCTTCGTCAGTTTACTCCCCAGGGCTCGCGCTCCGTGCCATTAGAAAAATGGCGTCGCAGGATACGTGCTTGCTGTGTGCACAAGCGTAGCGCTAATGCGAAGGGCACTTACGATATGAAACAAACAGACGGGCGCGCGCGGAGAAACTGGCCCCGCAGGCTCGCACAACACTACAAAACAGAATTTCGCAAACACGGTGCGAACACATCCGCTGTTGATGCAAGGTTTTACCTCTAAACCATATGACAAACACGCCGCCCCCTCCCCGACCTTCATTACTAGTTCCGCCACACCAGCCGTCATTTCCCAGCAACGACGTGCTGCGCATGCGTGTACCGTCACCGCACACACTCGCGGGCGGAACAACAGCGTGATACTCGCACGTGTTTGACGAGAGAGACGGAGAATTGTTTGATCAGCAAACAGTGCACAGTTATTCATGAGTGCACGCCGTGTTCTTTGGCATGGTGATAAATTGAAAATACGCCGTTTTTGATCTCTTCCNAGTCCTTCCTTCCGAACGTGGTGCTACCAATTTCCCTCTCCCACCCCTCACCACGCCAAACGTTGTATCTGAACAAAGTTTCGTATGGCGGCGGGGAAAATTTGGCAGGGTTTTGCTGAGGGCGCGTGTAAATGTTTGCCGGTTAATTTCGCAGTGTGTGCGAAGCGTTAAGCTTGGATCGCGTGTTGAGCGTCATGGGAAGTGCGGGTTGTTATTGGTTGTTCGCAGCACGAACAGAGTTTGCCGATCACAGCGCCGGTGGAAGACGGTGAACTGTTTCACGGTTTGTAGGCGCTTGGCCACTTCTGTACGCTCCCGGTGCTCGCAGCTCAGCTGAGGTAAACTGGGCGTTTTCTTATGTGTGGATTAACGTCTTGTCGACAGCGGGGTTATTGCAACCAATAACTCAGACTATCAGGGTCGGGGAAACAATTGATAATGGTCTACGTTAAAGAGGTGTTCCGGTATTTCCTTGAATATCTTCGAGAAACCCTACAAAACTGAAATATGAATGACCGGACGAGGAATCGAAGNTGTTCCGGTATTTCCTTGAATATCTTCGAGAAACCCTACAAAACTGAAATATGAATGACCGGACGAGGAATCGAACGCGGAATCTCCCGAATGCATGAAGTAAAATCTGTTACCGCTGATTTCAGACGTTCCCAGACGTAAGGGTATGGTGAAACTAGTTGAGATCAAAATTAATAACACTCGCGAATAAAAATACGATGACCATTTCAATCTTAAGATAGTCACTAGTACAAATTAATTGCTATGGTACAGAATATTTCTTCAAAATGCTTAAGATGAAATTTCGGTATGAAGCTGATAAAATATTCTTCGATTCACTTATCTGCCTGCTACAGTACGTCATTTACGACCTTTGAATCCCACAACTGGCAAACAATACGAACAATACTAATTTCCTTACGTCACATTATCGAGCGTGTATTCACGCGGCATTGTTACGTGAATCGCGCTCGAGAGGTCGTTGCACCCGGCCAGCAGCGCTGGAGTGCACTTTCCCAGCTGGGTTTCCCATCCCCTTTCCCAGGCATATGCCCATGCGATATCATACAACTGGCCTTCCATGTTCCTTACCGAACGTTAAATACGCGTGGAGTTATAAACATTTTCTCTTACTTGACAATTTTTTGCACATGCTGTTAAGGATGTGTCTCCCTTGCCATATTGTAAGAGATTAATATGATTAGCATTTAACTCTCGACTTGATAGTACATGTGAATTGTATTATACTTGACTATTTCAGCTGATACGTCTGGATGCAGGATAATGTATTTTTCTTCTTCAAAGCCTAAGACAGCAAAAAGTGAAAGAACCTCTATAGTCGACGTTTGTGAAAGCAAATGTGGTCACTCGAGACATTGCTATGTTCTGCGGTTACTGGGAGTAGGAATTGCTCGGACTTATAAACAAGGTAATGAATCCGCAGAACGAGAAATATCTTTGGGAGACACTGGTAAATAGCTTAAAACCACAGCAATGGGAATTTCGGGTTTTATTTATAAACAATTATCATCTTTGACGGTACTGCTGACTACTATTATTCCGATTTCATAACGAGCTACGTTTTAACACTGTTTTATAGCGGCGCACAAGCCAATTTATTAATATCGTTGATATCTTGTGATAATACTTTGCCGTTNTTTTAACACTGTTTTATAGCGGCGCACAAGCCAATTTATTAATATCGTTGATATCTTGTGATAATACTTTGCCGTTCAGCACAACTAAAAACAGTGGGAACTAGCTATATGGAAATGCGTCCTCAGTGGCCTTGGTCCTTAAGGCGTCATGGTTTTGAGTGAGGAGGCAGGGTCGGTGAATTTTGCGCCCAGTCTACCCTAGATGTCGCTATATGAGCGGCGTGACTTTATATAGTTCGTATACCCCGACAATTATAGGTTCCCTCGTCTGTAGCTCCTCTGCGCTCGACAGTACGGTGGTGTAATAACCGGACTTCAACTGGTATTTAATTGAGGCGCATGTTGACTAAGACTGCTTGCCACTTCAGCTTCAGCTGTGAGTTCAGTGACCAAGGGACGGCCATAGGGCGAGCGTAGCACCTCGCAGTGAAGGCAGTTGTGGGCTGTCGGCTTCCAAGCACCACACGAAAATAAGAACATACATTGTGAAAGCATTGGTGGGGAAAACGGGGTAGCCTAAGAAATCCACATGGATATCGGCAACGTCCGCATCGTTTCCCGCATGAAAATCTGCTGACTCTTATCCTTCTGGCAGGTAGGTTATACTTAACGTTTAATCAACAGTGAGGTCGTTAGAGACGGATCAAGTTGCTTATAGTGAAGCAGTAACGGGGGAGCAATCGGCCATGGCGTGTAGTAAGAACCATATTAGCATTAGCCTGGAGAGATTTCGGAAAATCATGGAAAACCGAAATCAGTATGGCCGGACCACGATTCGAAACTGGGTCTTCTCAAATGTCCGGAGAAGAACACAGATCGCCTTTCTGGGCATCGAACATGCTGATCGTGTGACCATCAATCTCTGAAGCTCTGTAAGAAATTAACATCACNCAAGCTATGTAAGAAATTAACATCACACTGGCTTATGCGAGAATGGTAACTTACATTAGAGCATTTTTATTCCACTAAAGAACGCTAATTTTAAAGTAATAAATAATCTTACAGATATAATGTCTACCGAAGTACAATCGTATAACGACATCTAACTCAGAATATTCTACAATGTTAGAAAAATGGCAGAGACTGCAAGAAAAAGCACAAATAGCGGNCAAGTTTTTACATATTAAAGCATACAGTAAACTTGTTAAGTTATATGGCCATAAGTCATGTGGTGTTATAATTCATCAATAAGTATTAAAAATATGCGCTATAAAAATAGCCAACCAGTGCCCAAACTCCAATGAAAATTTAATGTCAAATAATATTTTTCTCTATCTCTATACTTCATAAAATTGAATCTCTTTCTTATGGCTTATGAAAAATGAGGATTTCAGATAGTAACGTACATTAAACTGTATCACAGCAATTATTTTAGAAAGAAAAGTTTATATTATATTATTAAAATAAAGCTTACTTTGTCAATAAATTTAAAAGTGGTCTATGCAACGGGCCGTGTGTCCGATTGGCAGGCGCCATGGCGTGTACCACTGCCAATGAGTTTCTGTCAAAACGCGTCTATTTAAGGCCAAAATCTTGATGGGTGAGTTGAAAAACATCACAGCCATGGACCACGCTTCAAATTCGTAAGCATAACGCATTATAGTAACGTCATCTCTTTGATTGAGATATTCTTACATCTCCATTTGAGACAATGTCCTTATTCAGCGCGGCTGTCACAATGTAAAAAGCAAAACAAATGAATACAATTGATTAAACTAAATATTTTATCAGGTAAATTTTGTTGCCTCAACAACGTTTGGTCAGTTCAAGTGAATATTTTGTTAGCTGAATCAAATCATTTTTGTTCTACTTCAGACATTTGTTGGTCAACAAAATATTTTTTTAGAGAAACTGCTTTTTTTTGGTCATATACAACAAAATATTTTGTTTGCTCAAATAAAGCTTTATCTCAGTGCAGAAGGGAAAGTTGAACTTGTCATTTATCTTCGTCCAAGCATGTTCACACCCCGTCGTATTGGATCCATCGCCGACTTTGAGAGAAAACGGGCTCGAACCCTGGACTTCACGCCACCCTCCGGACGCAGTTTTGGTCCGTTTCCTGAAAACTCGAAATATTCATGAGCGATACCAGTCTTCATCGGCCCCCTTTTCCGAATACCTCCTTTCATCCTCACGTCATCTCTTTCCTCCTTCGTAGACAGTTATCCCACCCCTCTTCCCTTCACCGGCGACTGGCAAACTGTTTGTCATCTCCAAGAAAAGTCGTGGTGACGGGAAAATTTCCTCCTTTGTGCCGGCATAATTGCAGAGTTGCCCAGGAACAAGGGCAGACAATTACGTGCCCAGGAGAGATTCCCCTCNTTTTAACACTGTTTTATAGCGGCGCACAAGCCAATTTATTAATATCGTTGATATCTTGTGATAATACTTTGCCGTGCAGCACAACTAAAAACAGTGGGAACTAGCTATATGGAAATGCGTCCTCAGTGGCCTTGGTCCTTAAGGCGTCATGGTTTTGAGTGAGGAGGCAGGATCGGTGAATTTTGCGCCCAGTCTACCCTAGATGTCGCTATATGAGCGGCGTTACTTTATATAGTTCGTATACCCCGACAATTATAGGTTCCCTCGTCTGTAGCTCCTCTGCGCTCGACAGTACGGTGGTGTAATAACCGGACTTCAACTGGTATTTTATAGGCGCATGTTGACTAAGACTGCTTGCCACTTCAGCTTCAGCTGTGAGTTCAGTGACCAAGAGACGGCCATAGGGCGAGCGTAGCACCTCGCAGTGAAGGCAGTTGTGGGCTGTCGGCTTCCAAGCACCACACGAAAATAAGAACATACATTGTGAAAGCATTGGTGGGGAAAACGGGGTAGCCTAAGAAATCCACATGGATATCGGCAACGTCCGCATCGTTTCCCGCATGAAAATCTGCTGACTCTTATCCTTCTGGCAGGTAGGTTATACTTAACGTTTAATCAACAGTGAGGTCGTTAGAGACGGATCAAGTTGCTTATAGTGAAGCAGTAACGGGGGAGCAATCGGCCATGGCGTGTAGTAAGAACCATATTAGCATTAGCCTGGAGAGATTTCGGAAAATCATGGAAAACCGAAATCAGTATGGCCGGACCACGATTCGAAACTGGGTCTTCTCAAATGTCCGGAGAAGAACACAGATCGCCTTTCTGGGCATCGAACATGCTGATCGTGTGACCATCAATCTCTGAAGCTCTGTAAGAAATTAACATCACGCTGGCTTATGCGAGAATGGTAACTTACATTAGAGCATTTTTATTCCACTAAATAACGCTAATTTTAAAGTAATAAATAATCTTACAGATATAATGTCTACCGAAGTACAATCGTATAACGACATCTAACTCAGAATATTCTACAATGTTAGAAAAATGGCAGAGACTGCAAGAAAAAGCACAAATAGCGGGGTTTTTACATATTAAAGCATACAGTAAACTTGTTAAGTTATATGGCCATAAGTCATGTGGTGTTATAATTCATCAATAAGTATTAAAAATATGCGCTATAAAAATAGCCAACCAGTGCCCAAACTCCAATGAAAATTTAATGTCAAATAATATTTTTCTCTATCTCTATACTTCATAAAATTGAATCTCTTTCTTATGGCTTATGAAAAATGAGGATTTCAGATAGTAACGTACATTAAACTGTATCACAGCAATTATTTTAGAAAGAAAAGTTTATATTATATTATTAAAATAAAGCTTACTTTGTCAATAAATTTAAAAGTGGTCTATGCAACGGGCCGTGTGTCCGATTGGCAGGCGCCATGGCGTGTACCACTGCCAATGAGTTTCTGTCAAAACGCGTCTATTTAAGGCCAAAATCTTGATGGGTGAGTTGAAAAACATCACAGCCATGGACCACGCTTCAAATTTGTAAGCATAACGCATTATAGTATCGTCATCTCTTTGATTGAGATATTCTTACATCTCCATTTGAGACAATGTCCTTATTCAGCGCGGCTGTCACAATGTAAAAAGCCAAACAAATGAATACAGTTGATTAAACTAAATATTTTATCAGGTAAATTTTGTTGCCTCAACAACGTTTGGTCAGTTCAAGTGAATATTTTGTTAGCTGAATCAAATCATTTTTGTTCTACTTCAGACATTTTTTGGTCAACAAAATATTTTTTTAGAGAAACTGCTTTTTTTTTTTTTGGTCATATACAACAACATATTTTGTTTGCTCAAATAAAGCTTTATCTCAGTGCAGAAGGGAAAGTTGAACTTGTCATTTATCTTCGTCCAAGCATGTTCACACCCCATCGTATTGGATCCATCGCCGACTTTGAGAGAAAACGGGCTCGAACCCTGGACTTCACGCCACCATCCGGACGCAGTTTTGGTCCGTTTCCTGAAAACTCGAAATATTCATGAGCGATACCAGTCTTCATCGGCCCCCTTTTCCGAATACCTCCTTTCATCCTCACGTCATCTCTTTCCTCCTTCGTAGACAGTTATCCCACCCCTCTTCCCTTCACCGGCGACTGGCAAACTGTTTGTCATCTCCAAGAAAAGTCGTGGTGACGGGAAAACTTCGTCCTTTGTGCCGGCATAATTGCAGAGTTGCCCAGGAACAAGGGCAGACAATTACGTGCCCAGGAGAGATTCCCCTCNTCCTTTGTGCCGGCATAATTGCAGAGTTGCCCAGGAACAAGGGCAGACAATTACGTGCCCAGGAGAGATTCCCCTCCCCCCTCCCGCAAGCGGCGCGCACAGCTCAGTCATCTCTGACAACGGCTTAGCGTTGTTTCACTGCCTTAAGTCTGTTTATATCGTACACACACTAGGCACATCAATAAGAAAAGTTGCTGTATTTAACGTAATTTTATATCCGTAAGTTTAAAAGATGTTGGGTAAGTGGCTTAGCTCCCTTAGTATCTAGAACTAAAATTAAGTAATCCTAAGGTAATATCGTAATCTTTGTAATTAGATAAAACAATAATTGACTTTGTTTCTCTTTAATTACTGATTAAAAACTTACTTATGTAAGGGCACTAAAATATAACTAAATAAATGGCGATCTCGTTGTGTAACGCCGGGAACCAGCGAAGGAGGGGTTCACCTTACAGAATGACACTTATAATTTCCTCAGGGCACTATAATAGGTTACACACTCATGGAATACATGCATTTTCCGCAAATATTATAAAATAAAATGCGATTCCCTCATGTGCAAGGTTTTAAACCTGTTTCCGGTGATGCAGACGAGCAGCTGCTCGCCTGATTCCAGCGCGGAGGATGGCGACTTATTCTAAATGGCCTACTTCGTTCACAAAATAAGCATAAACCCGGTTTNCCTGATTCCAGCGCGGAGGATGGCGACTTATTCTAAATGGCCTACTTCGTTCACAAAATAAGCATAAACCCGGTTTCTAATTTTTAAAAACGTTATTTTTCATTTTGTATTTAATGTTTTTTTATGTATTGAAACTTGCATATTGAATAATGTATTCAATTCTGAATTATTAAATCACAGTCAGAGTTACATTAAGTCCATAATATGTAAACAAAGATATATATGTGTATATACATATATATGAATGTCTATATACAGTATATATATATATATATATATATATATAAACTAACAGGAAATTTATTCATATTTGGCAAATATAATACTTAATTTTTTATTTGAATGATAANGAGTTACATTAAGTCCATAATATGTAAACAAAGATATATATGTGTATATACATATATGTGAATGTCTATATACAGTATATATATATATAAACTAACAGGAAATTTATTCATATTTGGCAAATATAATACTTAATTTTTTATTTGAATGATAAAATATATTGACATTTTAACCAAATTTTTGTTGTATTTGGTGTGTTAGTTATTAGTGAACCTATTATTACCAAAACAACCTATCCAACCTAACCTGACCTAAGGTAACCTAACCTAATCAGTGTGAAGTAAACAACCTCAGTGAACTGACCAAGACAAGTCACGGCGTAACATAAAAACATGGCTGACATACAAGCAGTAAGGTTTTGGTTTTAAAAGGGATTATTGACGTCCACCGGTCTAATGTCTCAATTTTATCAAGAGATGGCATATACATTAACATATAACCCAACTTAAACTAACAGTCCCTAGGATTCTAACCCAGAACCTACCGCATACAAGACCAGTGGCGCACCAACAGACTGCGTCAGGGAAAGTCAGCGCAAGTATTGTGGATTCATATTAAATTATGAATTAGATAATTTACACACACCTATGTATACAATGTTATTTACAAAATGTCTGTTGCCAAAAAATTATGTTACACTCTACCTGTAGGNAATTTACACACACCTATGTATACAATGTTATTTACAAAATGTCTGTTGCCAAAAAAATATGTTACACTCTACCTGTAGGAAGTTTTTAGTTTTTAAACCTTTACATATTACGGCAAATTTCCCAGCCCTTGCACTGAACTCAAAGTACAAAAACTACAAAGCGCGGTTGTCGTATAGGGATTTAGCAAATTATTATATATGCCTTAAAATTTTCCGTACGAAAAGCTACCAGGGACAAATGAGAGAAGAACTTCCACATCCTTACTTTCATATGACACCGAAGACACTGTTGTGGGAGCATTAAGAACCATTTTNCAAATTTTCCGTACGAAAAGCTACCAGGGACGAATGAGAGAAGAACTTCCACATCCTTACTTTCATATGACACCGAAGACATTGTTGTGGGAGCATTAAGAACCATTTTCGTACAGTTTAAGGTGCGTATAAATGCACATATATGCCTTGCATTGCGCGTGTCCGATTATGATGTATCTGGTTAGAATCCTCAGTAGGCCATGGATTGCTGTCCTGCTTAGTTTTCGTACCTTTAGGGCTGTTAAGTTTTTTGCCAACTCCTATCTACCCCTTTTCAATAAAAATAAATGTATTTTTTGCATCATGTATTTTTTTTACTGAGACATGAAATAGCAGATAATTTGAGATTCTTCTCGTCGTGCTCCTCGTAATGATGTTCATTCTGTGCTGCTCTGTGCTTCGCTCACGCGCTCTAACAAAAATGTGATCGACGCTGAAACGGCGCGAACGAGGATGCATGTGTTCTGCCATTACACAATCACATCCCGCTTTTTTGTTTTTGCGAGGGAGCACGTGCTGCCAACTGCTGTGATGTCCGAACATTACCACTACACGTGTACGNCCGTGCTCCTCGTAATGATGTTCATTCTGTGCTGCTCTGTGCTTCGCTCACGCGCTCTAACAAAAATGTGTCAGGTCATCAGTCGAGGAAAATCGACGCTGAAACGGCGCGAACGAGGATGCATGTGTTCTGCCATTACACAATCACACCCCGCTTTTTTGTTTTTGCGAGGGAGCACGTGCTGCCAACTGCTGTGATGTCCGAACATTACCACTACACGTGTACGCTATTGTTTTTCTAAATGGCAAATTCGCAGCTGTTCCACTTGGGTCTTGCGTGTCGCGAATTGCATGTCAACCAACACAACAGGCTGCATTTCCCAGTAAGTCCTCTGCACAGAATATTCTTACTTCTCTATCTATAAATGCAGTTTTTTTAAATTTCAATTTAATTGCTGTATCTCTAGTATTTTCGACGTTGTTGGAATGTCGGCATGAGTTAAAAAGTTCCCATTAAAATGGAGGCCAAAGTTACACTTGTCCAAGGTTAAGAACAATTATGACATTATACCGTCTAAACTATAGGAATTTAGGTCCCGAGACGGATAATAAATATTTTAGCTAGCCATGCGAAGAACGCTTCCCATATTTCCCATAAAAGCTAACTAGAAAAGTATCTGAGGCTTCTCCGCGGCTTCTTGGAACATATAGCTCGGCCAGTGACGTGTAGGAAAGACCTCGAACTCGCATTGACGTATATTCCCGATACGTCTCGTAATCGTGATTGGTGCTCGGTCTGGCGGAGCCCCAGGCAATTCTCAACATTATATTGTGAATCACTTTCATTTANAAACATTATATGTGAATCACTTTCATTTATCCTGTATTTTTTAAATTTTTTTATTAATTAATATTGCACATAATTTTATTTTGATACCCCGGATAACTTTGTTAGTTATAACTGAACGATAATTATATAAATTTTAATGTAAGGACAGCCATCCAAATTTTTAGATAATTTTCACTGTTATTTAAATTTTTGTGAAATTATTTCATATATTTTATATTCCTTTCATCATAGAAATTTCAAGCTACTCCGTATGTTACAGATGTTACTGTTTAGCATATCACATGATCTGTTTCTCTTTGCTGCTTAAAATTTTGCATTCAGTTTTGATTGTACCCGAAGGTAAGATCTTTGATCTTTTCCGGGAAGGAATATTCCAGCCTACATTTTGATGTGTTGGAATTGGAAAGGGCTTATTAGCGTCCCCCAGTGTTACACCTGTTTCCGGTGCGCCGCAGAACGGCGGTGCACCAACGTACTGCGCCACGGGAGGTCAGCCATATTGTTGTGAAGACATGGATTGTCGCCTGGTTTCTGCTATCATGGAGAGCTAACTGATGACGGTATATTGCTTCAGCGTCTTTACCTCCTGTTGTCTTGAAGGATGGCGCCGTTTGACTCCGCCGACTTCTTTGATCCCGCGAAGTGAAGGTCGTAAGAATTATAAACATATTCGACGTTTGCTCAGCAAAAATTTATTTATTTTGCTTTCCATGATTTGGTTCTGGGACCATGATTTTTTTATCAATTTAAATTCCACTTCAATTTAGAGATACTGAGATATAGGAAAATAACTAACAATACTCTGCCGGCTGCTAGCCAATGCAACCAGGACTTCTTAAAATATTTGTACAGTTCCTATGGACTTCTAGTTTTCGTTTGAGATCAAGCAACGTTTCNTGCAACCAGGACTTCTTAAAATATTTGTACAGTTCCTATGGACTTCTAGTTTTCGTTTGAGATCAAGCAACGTTTCCCAACAGAAAAGATAATGTATCTGTTTTGTTTTATTTTTCTCCCGTTTTAAAATATGTTTTTGTAAGTAAGGTTAANCCAACAGAAAAGATAATGTATCTGTTTTGTTTTATTTTTCTCCCGTTTTAAAATATGTTTTTGTAAGTAAGGTTAATATTTCATTATCAGTGCCATTTTATTTTAATCAAATTTTGTAAGGAAATAATTTTTATTTCATAAAATATTTTTTGAATATACAGGTTTTCATTTTAGTAGTTAGTAGGATGCACGAAAAAAATATTTTTGTTGTTTGTTTTTTGCTTGTGTAGACATGTACTTGCTTGGGTTTAATGTGATTTTCTTGTCTACTGAGTATTACTAAGAATAATAAAATAATTGTTTGCGATACATATTTAGTAAGAAAGGCACCTNATTTTCTTGTCTACTGAGTATTACTAAGAATAATAAAATAATTGTTTGCGATACATATTTAGTAAGAAAGGCACCGAACAGAATAAACTGTAATACATAAGCCAATGCCGTTATATATTGACTACACAATAGCTTCCAGATGGCAGTAGCCAATCTCCTGCCCGCTGGCCTGGTTACCATATTATGTGTGATGGCGCGTTCACGTAGGCTATCCAACAACGGCATACAAATGTGTATGGCCTAAGGGCGGATGTTACCTAAAACCTTACAAACCTTAGGTGTTTCGTGGAAGTAACTGGCTGTTGTACGCTAATTACTCAAATAACTCAGACTACAGTTAAAAAAATTTCATTAATATGAATCCAAAGTTTTCCGAACATCTTACTCCCCTAACGCTACTTAATTATAACGCATATGTCTGCTTAAAGTCTCAACACTACAAATGTTTGTACATTTTCAAGTAAAATACCTCAGCACACGTGTTGTGCTTGACAATGACCTGAAAAGTTCACCGGGACGCCGGATACGGTGCGAAGATTTTTTTTTTACTTTTAAGTTTGAAAGCCGTTCGCCTATTATATCTAGGAATCATAAGGAGGCTGTTTAAACGCCCAATGAAATATATATATTTTTAAATTTTACGTTATATCACAATTTTGAGTGTGTCAAACTTTATTTACATTAGTTTATTCCACCTTACCCCCAAATAAAAATGGAATAGAATATTAGTTTGAGAGAAATAATTAAGAAGGCGCGGTGTATAATTTTCTATTATGCTAAAAACCTTTTTTTTTCCATAATTAAATTAAAATTCTTTCGAATAGGAAATGGAATAAATAGATACACAAAAACTTCAACTTTCACAAATCACACAGCACTGCTACATTTATTTCTTGATGCTAATAATTAGAAACGACAAACCAATGCAAATATTGTCGCTCGTTACAGTGCTGGGTTGTAAAATTATCACAAATGTATATGTTTGATAAATAATCCTTTTCGACTGCAGATTTATTGCAAGAAAACATAGAAAAGTTATGATCGTGTTTTTTCTCTTACATATTATGGGAACTACATAATTTACAAGTATGAAGAAAATGAAACTAAAAGTATCGTAAATTATTACGGAACACAATTTTTAAGTTCAATTTTATAGAAGTTTAGAGAAAACCACAAAATAAAAAACCGCACAATATTTATTATTATACAAAAAGTTTTGAATGCATTTTTGTATACAAATTTTATCTCCTTAAAGTTGCTGGTATTGGTGTTTATTACTTATATTTTACAGAGACAGTAAAAGCTTGTCATTATGAAAAGTGTCGCACCCTAAATTAATGGTTCTTTGCTGTTGATTGTGTTACATTTAATGTATATAATAAACTATCGTTGTATAAAAACACAAAAAAAAAATTCTGTCCACTACAATTTATTTTGCGAACTAAAACCTCATTACATGAATTTTTATGGTAACAGAATAAATTTTATGTAACCATTACAAAATGCACTGTACTTTTTCAGTCCGTATAATGAAATTATAATCGCAATCCCCAAAATAGTTGTGTTACCATCGGATAATATTCGGGAGGTCTATATTCGAAAGAAAAATTATCAAGGAGTTAACAACCTTATTTTTTTACAAACGTTTTTGAAAATTCTGAACTGTTGTACCACCTATTATTGATGTCGGAACGTCACGACAGTATAATTTGGTAGTTATTTCCAATTTTTGTAACTGCTGGCCAGCAGAGATATAAACTTTGTTCACCCTAAATCTCTGAACATAAAAACAAAGCACTGCCTAAATTTTTCAACGAACATTGCAGTCGGTAAAATACCTGAACGTCATTACCCCTACCAAGTGTGTACACACAGAGAACTACCGTGGGTAAATGTTCATTTCTGCGACATTTTCGGTTGTGAAATTGTTTTTTGCGAACCACGTTACATCCCTCAAATCAGCTGGGGATTCATCGCAAGCAAATTTTAATCACNATTTTCTTGTCTACTGAGTATTACTAAGAATAATAAAATAATTGTTTGCGATACATATTTAGTAAGAAAGGCACCTAACAGAATAAACTGTAATACATAAGCCAATGCCGTTATATATTGACTACACAATAGCTTCCAGATGGCAGTAGCCAATCTCCTGCCCGCTGGCCTGGTTACCATATTATGTGTGATGGCGCGTTCACGTAGGCTATCCAAAAACGGCATACAAATGTGTATGGCCTAAGGGCGGATGTTACCTAAAACCTTACAAACCTTAGGTGTTTCGTGGAAGTAACTGGCTGTTGTACGCTAATTACTCAAATAACTCAGACTACAGTTAAAAAAATTTAATTAATATGAATCCAAAGTTTTCCGAACATCTTACTCCCCTAACGCTACTTAATTATAACGCATATGTCTGCTTAAAGTCTCAACACTACAAATGTTTGTACATTTTCAAGTAAAATACCTCAGCACACGTGTTGTGCTTGACAATGACCTGAAAAGTTCACCGGGACGCCGGATACGGTGCGAAGATTTTTTTTTTACTTTTAAGTTTGAAAGCCGTTCGCCTATTATACCTAGGACTCATAAGGAGGCTGTTTAAACGCCCAATGAAATATATATATTTTTAAATTTTACGTTATATCACAATTTTGAGTGTGTCAAACTTTATTTACATTAGTTTATTCCACCTTACCCCCAAATAAAAATGGAATAGAATATTAGTTTGAGAGAAATAATTAAGAAGGCGCGGTGTATAATTTTCTATTATGCTAAAACTTTTTTTTTCCATAATTAAATTAAAATTCTTTCGAATAGGAAAAGGAATAAATAGATACACAAAAACTTCAACTTTCACAAATCACACAGCACTTCTACATTGATTTCTTGATGCTAATAATTAGAAACGACAAACCAATGCAAATATTGTCGCTCGTTACAGTGCTGGGTTGTAAAATTATCACAAATGTATATGTTTGATAAATAATCCTTTTCGACTGCAGATTTATTGCAAGAAAACATAGAAAAGTTATGATCGTGTTTTTTCTCTTACATATTATGGGAACTACATAATTTACAAGTATGAAGAAAATGAAACTAAAAGTATCGTAAATTATTACGGAACACAATTTTTAAGTTCAATTTTATAGAAGTTTAGAGAAAACCACAAAATAAAAAACCGCACAATATTTATTATTATACAAAAAGTTTTGAATGCATTTTTGTATACAAATTTTATCTCCTTAAAGTTGCTGGTATTGGTGTTTATTACTTATATTTTACAGAGACAGTAAAAGCTTGTCATTATGAAAAGTGTCGCACCCTAAATTAATGGTTCTTTGCTGTTGATTGTGTTACATTTAATGTATATAATAAACTATCGTTGTATAAAAACACAAAAAAAAATTCTGTCCACTACAATTTATTTTGCGAACTAAAACCTCATTACATGAATTTTTATGGTAACAGAATAAATTTTATGTAACCATTACAAAATGCACTGTACTTTTTCAGTCCGTATAATGAAATTATAATCGCAATCCCCAAAATAGTTGTGTTACCATCGGATAATATTCGGGAGGTCTATATTCGAAAGAAAAATTATCAAGGAGTTAACAACCTTATTTTTTTACAAGCGTTTTTGAAAATTCTGAACTGTTGTACCACCTATTATTGATGTCGGAACGTCATGACAATATAATTTGGTAGTTATTTCCAATTTTTGTAACTGCTGGCCAGCGGAGATATAAACTTTTTTCACCCTAAATCTCTGAACATAAAAACAAAGCACTGCCTAAATTTTTCAACGAACATTGCAGTCGGTAAAATACCTGAACGTCATTACCCCTACCAAGTGTGTACACACAGAGAACTACCGTGGGTTAATGTTCATTTCTGCGACATTTTCGGCTGTGAAATTGTTTTTTGCGAACCACGTTACATCCCTCAAATCAGCTGGGGATTCATCGCAAGCAAATTTTAATCACNTGTGAAATTGTTTTTTGCGAACCACGTTACATCCCTCAAATCAGCTGGGGATTCATCGCAAGCAAATTTTAATCACGACGAACTAAGGGTGTCCGGGGAAGGAATGATGAGGGGTGCGGGGGGAGAACACACATCATGTATCAGTTCATGTTCCGACCCCCTCAGGCTACCCTTCCCTAGTTACCCCTGAAAATTCGTGTGTTCTGTTTTATTGGGTAAAAGAGGGTAGGTTGTGAGGGAGAGGGGTGGTTTGTAGTTTACACGGTCGGGCAGGCGCTGTAATTGGGGGGCCCTATTGGCTGCAGGAACAGGACAACGATGGGGTTCGTTTCCCTTCCCCCTTTGCCAACAACTCTTTTTTTACCACCACCTCCCCTTTACCGCCCGTTCCATCCCTTCAGCTTCGAAGCGAAATCCTTTCTTCCTCCCCACCCTGCACGAACATCCCGCTACGCCCACCTCGTGACTAGCAGCGCAATGATCGGGCGCCCGGCGCGTTTTAATTACAAGACCTGCACTTGCGATCGGGTCAGCAACCTCGCGGTTCGCGCATCATCTCCCGCCAGCGCGGCCGAGTTGCCCGGATGCCGGCGGAAACTGCCGCTGTTGTCCTGAGTGAGATCTCTATAACTATCGGCATGCAACATTCGTGTTATTAACTGAAGACAGGACAGACTTAAAAACACTTGTGCTTTCGTATTGCGTTTGTCGTTGAATAACAATTTGTTGGCAGACGCCGTGCACAGCTTTGAACCAACAACAAGCAACTAACGAGAGGTTGGCCCCGCCACGTCCAACCAAGTCAGAAACGAAAGTTAACCAATGAACAAATGGCGCCGAATAAAATTTGTATAGTACGGAGAATTTAAGCATGCTGCCATAATATAACGTAAGTTTTGCAGGTCCGTACCTGTCTCATTCTCACTGAAATTACTTGACATTTGACCGTCCCCTTTTTCAAGATGGAAAACGTATTTCATGTTTTAACGCCACTTCATTTATCGGTGTTTATTAACCTGGCAAAGGTTTGTGTCAGGCACACGAACAACAGACCGCTAACTACGAAGATGGTTGGTGCATCTAAAGCCGTATCGCATATGAGCTCAAGTCATGGAACTAGTGAGCAGTATTTTTGCCGAGCATTGCGGGACTACGCAATGGTCTTAATTTTTTAGAGGGAGGTGTGTGTAAAAAGTTATTGCAATATTTATACCTGATTCCGCATGAATCCAATTTATATTCATTTAGTCACGTTTTCGAGGACACCAAATTACTATTTTTAAAATGCACGGTAGTTGGAAAGTTTATTTCCTAAAGCATCTAGAATGTCTCCTTTCTGTTAGCAAAAGAAATTATTAGGATAAAATTAGCATCAAAAGGACGATCTTCACAAACACATACACATACACATTGCTAGACAGACCTCTTACGTGGTGGTGATTAATACCACCCCGAGTTGTGTGTATGCTAAACCAATGTAAGTTATAATCAAAAAGAGAACAGTTAGTCATAGTTAGCTGATATTTGAACGCACAGCTCGCTCTTCGACCTTGGCAACTATTGTGGCTTACAGCTGTGTCAAAGTTAGCTGCACACTTACAAATGTGTGATTAGTTCCTCTTTGTGCACAATATCTATTTTTCTTCGGCATATATAAATTAATATTTCTGTGGACCTAATGACGTTTATCTCAATTTGTTGATTATCAAACGCTGCAAAATTATCAGTAACTTAAAACAATCATTGATTCACCGATGTATAGGCTATTCTCGGTAAAGTGAGTACTTTTGAAAGACCTCTCATTTGCTATAATAATCAACAAATATATTTTATTTTAGCTTTAGACGTTAACTTCTGAGTGCGGTGGAACGTACACACTGTGCTTATTACTTACATGTCAATATTTATTTAAAAAGGTTGTTAAAGGATAAAAATGGCTAGAAGAAAATAATAATTTGGGCCTCAGAAGTGCTCTCTTTACCGCGAGGAGCCTACATTTGCAGATGTATTGAAACATTGGCATATGTATTAGTTATGTCGTTCAGTTTTTTAATTGTATTATATGCACTTACTGCAAGGATAGTTTTCAAATGTATATTCCAAAATTTTCAACAAGCAGTAATCATCTTTCGGGCCATTTATAAATTTTTCTATGTGGTCAGGTTGTATTAGACATGATTTACACATTAGCATAACTAAACTACATATTTGGTTTTCTTTAAGCTACAATATAACAGCCTGTAATGATAACTAAATAGGCATTATTGCCTCAACGGAAAGAGAACCCGTCACATTAACAAAACTGCACTGCACCACCAACTGCAAAAAAAGTGTGAAAATTTGGAGGCCCGCACGATAGTTATAAATAATATTCGCGTGAGAAATAAAATTTTTAAGATTATGCATTTTGCATAATATTTCAGTCTGGTGGTCGATATGACAACATCCAGAAGTCTAACTATCTACCGAGAAGCTTCTTGATCGAGATAATTAACACAAAGCACAAATCAACGCAATAGTTTATTTATGTCACAAGCGCTGTAAAAAAAATGTAAAATGTTTTTACACATTTTTTTAAATGTTGCTAATAAATATTAAAATCAGTCACCGCAAAACAGAGTCACAATTCCTCAAATATTAAAAAATGGAAACATAAAAAATTTTGTTCATTACCCGTAAATGAATTATTCTTCTGGAAAACCTTTGTTTTCGAATGGAGAGAAAAGGCAACCGCAACATTTAATGTCAAATTAAGGAGTTATGAATTGCATAGTCCCTTTACAATTAGTTGAGCACTTTTGAGAAGTGTGGAAAGTGTTGATTTTTGTCCGTTGCGCATATACTTCCAGCACTTGTAGATCTGTAGGCCTACATTGCCATCGACCTAATGGCTGACACGTAAATATTGGCATTATAGCTAGTAACGAAGCTAGGTGTCAAGATTCGGTATTGGTCACATGTGAACTCCTTGAATATTTGCTGTCACGTGCAGTCGACACCATAAAAAAATGAATTTTGTTATGTATTAATATTTAGTTAAGCATATCTACAGGTGGGCCATAAAGGCGTGGTAATTTATAACTCTGAATTAGGTAGAGCACAACATAATATGATTGTTAATGGTGAAGGGGGGGGATATATACAACATTTTACATTTTACATTACTATTTATCTACAAACATTACTTGGTCTACGGGGAGGGAGGAATAAAAGAAATAATACGATGTTATTTAATTAATAGTTATTATTATACCATGCACCTGTCTTATTAAAATCCAATTGGATAGTCCCCACCTTGCACATGTTCCTGTGTCTGATTCAGGCGGCGGTTAGCGACGGCGGGACACACACATCTCCAGACGTCCTCTTGGCACGATGCCCCGACGACAAAATACGCCGTTCATAGCGTTACACTGTCCTATAGGAAGTATTGTTTACGTTTTTGGCCCCGTTTACTGGCGGCTAGAGGGGGATTCTTATTTCGCCTTTGGCAATGTATTTCGGCAATCATGGCTCGTGACCTGGTTTAATGTTCGTAGATGTAATAAGCACTGTCCATTCCGTTCATAACAATTTATAACGTGCGCGTTTCTGTATACCAGTAAAGATATTACCAGCAATTCCAATTCGTAGGCATGCACCAAACATAGACTTTTCGCTTTCTGCAGATAACCAAGTTCAGGTAAAGATCAAACATTTTCCGCATTCAGTAGAATATCTTCAAGAGAAATTACACATCGTACAGTCCAGTGAAGTAAATACATTTAGTGTCCAGCAATCTAAAATAACCCGAAAAATTTAAGTCACAATGACACACAATGATAGAATAACATCAATAATAAAGGGTGGAATAATTTCTGTGCAGTTTTACTGTTGGAAACAAATTTTTATCTTTGGGAAAGTGTACATAAGTCAGAAAAATGTTTTTTTTTTAATTAGTGTTCACTAACGCTGCTGCATGCTAAATTAACCTAAGCATATGACTAGAGATTTTTCCACTATGGATGATTAAATGAAGTGATTAATACCACGTCTACAGGTTAGAAGTTTTGGAAACACGAGCCATATTGGGTCATGTGACTGACGATGGGTGCAAATAAAGGCAACGAAATATTTCAGTATTGCTACTATATTTCAAATATCGGGTCATAAGCAATGGACGTGCAAGCGCGGATGTATCTTTCAACTGGCGTAAGTTATTCTCGACTCTGTTGTGTGTCCGTCATATTCAGAACTGCGGTAGGTTATACGAGCGGCTGCGGCCGGCATCATTCACCTGCTCCGGGTAAAATAAAAAAAGTATACAACACATGCGCATTCATATGACAGAAAGAAAACATCAGTTGCGCGTTTTCACGGTAAATAACAAACCAGACTTTGTTTTCTAACGCTACTTTGTCGAAGATATATATGGCAATCCATCCCTAGGCGAAACACGAGAGGAATAAAAATACACACGACTGGAGGACAGGATATTTGGTGGAGAAGAGGGGAAGGAGTGAGAAAGCAGAGTTTGAGGCGAAATGAATCACAAATACAAAAGAGAATTAAACGAAGGGGAGAAAAATATCTGTATCTGACTTATTTTACCAGGCGTTTTTGGTTTGTCGTTTGTTAGGCAGTTTCATGCATGGAAACGCGCTATTGTGCATTTTAAGGACACTCAAGGTTCTAACATTATTTTATAGTACAATTTTTCGTTGTGATATGATATTAGTATGAAAATATATGACAATNATTTTACCAGGCGTTTTTGGTTTGTCGTTTGTTAGGCAGTTTCATGCATGGAAACGCGCTATTGTGCATTTTAACACACTCAAGGTTCTAACATTATTTTATAGTACAATTTTTCGTTGTGATATGATATTAGTATGAAAATATATGACAATGGGGAAAATGCTTTTCAAAAATAAATGTAACTGCCTATGGTAATTTAAAAATTATATCTATTTTCAGCACGCAACTCAAAATTTAACAAAATAAAGACATTAAGATATAGCTTAAAATAATTCGTGATGTTATTAAGAATGCCATGAAATATTTTTTCTAGGAAACGTGTCATGTCTTTCACCCGTATTTAAATTTTTACTTTTGAGATGAAATTTAAAGTCAAAACTAGTTGAATGATTACCGCAGCTGCAAGAAGGTGTCGGATTAAAGAAAACTGCAACTTGTAACTCATGTGCAACGCGAGTAAACACTTTAGCTGAAACAGAACTTTCTGTTAAAGTAATTTGTTTTAATTTGTACTTCAAATCAATATCTAAGTTAAAACTGTTATATTTACGCTAAAATAAATATGACCAAGGTTTTTCATAAATTTTTTTGTATTATAATCAAATGATCTTCGATATCGTGTTACGGAACAGCAGAATATCCTCAAAATCGTATTAAAAAAAACTGGATACTTGAATTTTGGAGACCATAAAATGTATCTATATTTGTTTTAAGATTGTCTAACTGACAATCCCCGTTGTGCAATGGCTAGCATAATGGTCTCTCACTCGGACGATCCGGGCTCGATCCCCGCCTCCTACAGTTCAGATTGTTTACGTGAAGACGTTTTAAAAGTCTGACCGACATTTGAGATACCAGGACAGAGACGGCCACGTCACGTGTCCAGCGCGATCCCTCCCGATACTACAGCTCCCTGACTAATAACGTGATTACAATAAACGTGGTCTCTTTGTTTCGGATGTCAAACTACGATGCTAGCACGAACTGGACTTGGCGCCGCGTGTGCGAGGCGTGGGTGGGGGTCCGCGGCGACCGGAAGTAGGTTTCCGGGCAGTATTACTGCGACTCCAACGTGCTAGTACGCTCATTTTGATGCCAAACGAGCAATGTCGTCCGTATTTGTCAATTTAAGCCATACAAGTAAGTATATATTTATTTAATTTCATTTTAGCCCCACGCCGTCAACTGGGGTGACTCTGACTCATGTTTCGCTCATTTTGTCTTAAATACTGTGTAAACAGACCACCCGTTTAAGCTATTATTTTTTCAATATTTTTATTGAATATAAGAGATTCCAACGAACTATTTAATATACTATTTATGGACTACAGGCATTTCCTAGCCTTCGAAACGTATTTCCAAAAAAGTGGGACACTCTCACCTCGACATAAGGTAACTTTGTTTTGAGATGTAGCTGGAATAATCGCCAATAAAGACTTGTGAAACAATGTAACCCCATTGTAACTTTGCAAAAATCTATCTGTTAGATAAATGCATACTGTAGCTTTGAACCCCATAGTTTGTTTCTTCAAACTAGCAAATTTACCTAGTGGAATCCACGATTGCGAGCTTGTTTCTTTATACCATAAGGGAGATAGCGTCATTTGAATATTTTTACAAGTGGTGTGACAAAGTCACCTCATGGTAGAAAACGCTACCCCGATTGATGGTACCCAAAGAAAATATTACATGTTTACGCATAAGTATTCAAGTGAAAACCCACGACCGTGTTCTCTACAAAGTCACGCCCTGATTTTTATTTCATATAGTTGGGGGGTCGGATTATCTCCATACTTGAACACATTGTGGATTTACTGCGCTAAGTTTGTTGTTTGGGGGCTCTATTCGCCTCCAGGTTGCCAGGTCATCGTCATACATCTTGTACACGCGACATGTCTTGCCGCTCCAAGTAAATACAAGAACAGACATTCCCTACACATATATCCAGCGTCCTTATTTCAATTTTAATATTTGGTTTTATTTCATTTGTGTCTTGCACACCAATATAATTGTGCGTTTGACATTTAATTGGGCAACATCTCGCAATTGAATTTTTTTCCGTAAAAGCTTAGTATTTAATGTTTGCAAATTGAACGGCATTTGTTACAGATGTAAAGTAACTCTTTTAACATTGTCCACTTCCCGTAAGGCTGTTAGGAAGCAGTAAGTAATGAAACATTTAATTTATATTATAACGCGCGGCGCGAGTAAAAAGATTNGTTTAATGTATATTATAACGCGCGGCGCGAGTAAAAAGATTGGGTGACACCTAAAGAAACTGCTCTGGCAAGTTTTAGACTTTCGGTTATTTTCTAGTTATTTAAGCTCATTATTTTCAAATTAACTTAAAACACAAACTTCTAAAATTAGGCGTGACCTTACATATATTATTTTGATCTTTCGTGAGAAAACCCTTATATTCTTATAACGTTTAGCATATTTACTGAGACAAGCATAAACGCAAAAAGGCCTTATTTAGCATAATTTATTTTATTAGAAAGTACCCATATATTAAATTCTTTGGTTGTGATTGCAAATTTATTATAAGCAAACGACGAAATAGAATACGTTAAATCGCGTGATTGGTTTTGCATCGCAACTGAAGAAAGGAAATGTGCAACATGTTACAACCTCGTTCAACATTTTGACGTAGACGGTTGTATGCAACTGGCCGTAATGGTAAGGTAAACAAGGAAACGTACTGTTCCCCATATAAATATTTATTTTGTATGCACCCTTCAATTGATAACTGGCCTTTGAACATCCCCAAATAAACATTTGCGATCCACACAAAATTTCGTTCAGTCGAATTGCCTTCATCATAAAAATGGACGGTATTGGTTGCTCACGGTAAAGTAAACACTTTTGAAATCAATCTTTGAAAAATGTCACTGCTGCTACCTGCATGTATTTTAACGGACACGCTGTCTGCCATACGCCCTGTAAAGTTGGTAACAACAGAGGGAAATGGTGTCATTTATAAACGTAAACTTTAACATTTTATGTAGACATTTGTGAATAGCCTACTGGAATTATTTTTCTTTGTTTTATTCTATTTTACACAAGTTTAAAAATTATTAAATTTGCTAAAATAACTACTTTCCCAATAATTTCACAGTTTCACTTGACCAACGCATGAATAAAATATTCAGGACCATGACAATGTTATTTTACATATGGTGGAAGATTACACAAAATGATAGAAGTAAATCTTAAGCAGGGCTTTCAAAAGTGCTCAGTTTACCTTGAACTGCCCATGCGGAACAGTTTCCTCGTAGCCATATACTACACGTTTTATGAGACGTGAAAACTTATTATCATAATCCGTTGCCATTCTCAAAGGCAATATTTTAAACGTTGATTTCAAAAGTGCTGCTGAACTGCCAACCGCCTATACTAGAAAATGTTTTTCTCGAGTATTACGGAATGATCAAAAAAACACCAGTTGACCAATCGAGGCCGCGAAGGTCTAAGTTATGACGTCGTTTTCTATTCTTGCACCTTGCCTAGGTTGCGTCTAAGAGCACGCCACATGGCAAAATACGCCGTGGTGTTTATTTTCCCAAGGGCTTGGACGCGCACTCGGAAGCAGCGTTATCGATGGAAATGTCTGGCGTGTGACGGAGTTTCTTGTGGGAGTGAGAAAGGGGGTTTGTGTTCTTGGCACCCGTCTGAACAACCCCGAGGAACCATGTCGGGCGAGCGCAACTGTCGACAGGTCATCGTCACACAGCTCGGCGACCTCACGAGTGCACAGGCATGGTGTGAAGGTAAAGGGAGAGCAAACACAGAAACCCCACTCCCTCCTCCCCATCGGAAACCACATTCTAAAACACCCCTCCCCCCTCCCCAACACTCGCACACGTGTCCCGCCATGGCGCAGGCCGATGAAATGGAAGGGGCGTCATTGTCTGCTTCTGGCAGCAGACACTTCTCACGCCGCGCCCCCTCGTCGATACTTTCTGAATTATTAACGACGCTTCGCACCTCTCCGGCCCAACCCCACACGCCCTTCATCACACTACATTCATCGACGCGTCGCAATCCAAACACAGTCGGACACGCAGCCCGCTCAGAATGGATTTGTACCCGTCACAAGACGGCGAATGGCGAAGAAAGCTCTTTTTTTCAAAGCCCTTCACTGAGAAAAAATTTGGTTAGGGCAAACAAAACTTGTTTGCCCCAAACAAATCGTCTGTTTGTATAGGGGCAATTCAATATTTGGTTAATGGAACCAAATTATTTTGTTTCTTTTGTTTGTTTATAGCAAACAAATAATTTTGTAAAATTAACTTAATTATTTTGTTGGTCGAACATACTGAATGATCTATGTGTACCAAATATTTTGTGTGTTCAACTGAATGTTTGGATTTACTGTATAAAAAGTTTGGTTGGTTAAACTACATGCTTATATTCACTCTACCAAATATCTGGTTGTTGCAACCACATACTTATCTTTTCTACCAAACGTTTTGTTGGTTCAACTACACGCTCATCTTCAATGTACCAAACATTTGGTTGGTTGGTTGAACCAAATTCTTACCTTCACTCTTCCAAATGTTTGGTTGGTGCAACCATATCGTTACCTTCACTCTACCAAATATTTTATTGGTTCAACTATATCTTTACTTTCACTTTACCCAATTTTCACTGGTTCAACTATAACTTTACCTTTGCACCACCAAATGTTTTGTTGGTTCATCTAGCGGCTTTATTCTTTGTACCAAGATGACCCATTCGTTCACCTGAACCCCTTCTTTAACATGAATGAGAGTTTTGTTGGTTCAAGGTTAATCCATACAAATAATTGATTAATTTTAAAAATCAAATGGATGAGTGAAACTGATACTCAATCACCCTACACTACATATTTTTCCACGAAAATAACAGTAGAACTCAAGAAGTCACGGTCCATTAAAATTGTGTTAATGTTTGAAGTTAAGTAATTATGCCCTTGTCTTCATTCGAATAAGAAATTTCCCCCTAATAACTTTTTTTGTAATAAGCATTCAGTTTTCTGTCACAACATAAACATCTTAGCGTTTCTCTGCATTTCATCTATAATTAAAGTCGTCTTCTGTAATAAAGTATAAATAAATGGTTCACTACCACTCAATGCGAATTTCTTTTTCCAATAAAACATTGTTTTAAAATTTTCTTTGACTCAGATTACAATTTTTTTTAAATAAAAAGTTATGGAAGAATAAATAAATTTACCACTCATGGAGCAATGAAAATATCCTTAATTAAAACGGCCAAATCGTCGTCATTAAATAGCAGGAAGCCACCAAAAATATAAAATACTAATGGAATAAAAATATTTGATTTTAATATTGAACAAAGAACTGGCATATAACTCGCAAAAAAACTTAATATTCAATTAGTAAAATAACTTTGTCAGCAGTCTTAATTTTAAACTTTACTGAAGTTAAATAATTACGTATCCACTGAATCGCAACCTCGTAGTCACACCACCACCCTTACTCTAGCATGACGGCAAGTCACTCAGTCAGTTCACGAAAACGCTTGATACTACTACATGTCAGTGATGGCTGATGAACATTTAATAAGAAAACTGATTATTGACCTTCTTCTTTAGCCCAGTTCGTTACCAGCTACCAAACAATTTCACAGCACCAAAGCCTGATCTAAAGTAGCCTCAGTGTCCGCTGCAGCTAACGTTTACGTGTTTCCCTTCACTTTATAACGGTGACAATTGTTTAAACTGGTCCTCAGGCAATTATTTTTAATATTACAAAAACTCTGAAGTAACATTTCTGACTTAAAACTCCTGCTCTTGACAGTCGGCACGTGTTTATCTCAAAAATTACGGCCACTTATAACCCCTCCCATTCCTTTTTGTATCTGAGCATCAACCCTTTCGTCTCGGATAACACCAACAATGTGGCGGTTACAGATGCTTAGGATAGCTATTTAGTTATTTTCCTTCACCCAGTGGAAGCTGGGACATCCTTCATTTCCATCCCGGCAAAAACAGGAAGTCTACAAAAGTNACTGTTTGAAAATCTAATTCCTGAGCACACTGAACAGCATGTGATTCTTCATGAAAAATATTGTAAAAAAGTAAAGTTATGCAAGCACAGTATAAAGGAGCTGGCACGTTTCCATACTGAATTTTTTATTAAAAATTTACAGTGAATCTCCTTTAAAAGTTTTATTTTTAGCTTGGCGAAAAATTATTACTTTGAATCCTGGATGCAAGTAGAATACACCCAGTAAAAACGTGCAGTTCTATTTAAATATTTTAAATTAGCNATGCTATTTTTCTATATGTGACTGTTTGAAAATCTAATTCCTGACCACACTGAACAGCGTGTTATTCTTCATGAAAAATATTGTAAAAAAGTAAAGTTATGCAAGCACAGTATAAAGGAACTGGCACGTTTCCATACTGCATTTTGTATTAAAAATTTACAGTGAATCTCCTTTAAAAGTTTCATTTTTAGCTTGGCGAAAAATGATTACTTTGAATCCTGGATGCAAGTAGAATACACCCAGTAAAAACGTGCAGTTCTATTTAAATATTTTAAATTAGCATAATTTTCAATAGTTACTTAAAATAAATGGAACAATTTCACTTTCATACTTGAGTGACTCAACCGAAAACATTTTTCAAATACTTGCTCAAGCTCAACTTGTAAATTCTAAACTCTTAGTTTCAAGTCATTTTTATTACGCAATAAAAATATTGTAATTCATTTAATGTTCAAATGCAAACATGAGCTACCATTTCACAAATACCAATGAGACTTGTGGCTCCACCTACACAACAAGACAATATTTTTGATTGATTTCAGAAAGAAAGCAATATATTTGCATACTTGTGATTGTCATTACTATTTGTTACTGCCAAAAATCATGAATTGGGCAATGGTAATGGCTGGAGGGCAAGCTGGGGAGATTAACAGTTAGCCAATTTTCTAAACATTTCTCAACGTACATGTTGCAACAACCTTTCTTGGCCCAACAAGAGAAGAGCTGTCAAGTTTCTTGCACGTAAAGAGTTTAAAATAAAGCTGCAAATATTTTTTTCAAGCCAAAGAATATGCAATATTTTGACGAGAACAGATATAATGGGCAGAGATCTTGAACAACACGTGCCTTCCTTCGTATTTCGTACACCAAACATCACAAGTCGACCAACAGATTTCACAATGAGTGGGTAATGAAGCATGAAGTGATACTTTGGTTGAAGGTGTTTTTTTAAGGAGCTGCTGATTTAAAGTGTGATGTTCAACAATCGAGGTTTTTAGAAGAACTACTGTTCCTGTATTGAATGCACGGCTGGTCATAATATCAAGAATTTCTCTTAAACACAAGTAAATATCCCACACTTAATCATCTTCTATTACGAAATCTCCAACCATTAATCCAAAATACCAGACTAGACAGAGTACTTCAGATGCTGACATTATCAGCAGCCGATTCTTCAAATTATCAGCTTTAACCTCAAGTGGCTTGTTGCAGTTTTCACTTCTGCCGTAATCAAATAAATGTATTCTACTATTTAGAGTATTAATATAAAAAAACCCAACAGTCACAAGTTATCTAATAATTATTGCGATATCATACCTGCATACACATTCCAACAAATCGTGCATTATATCAACAAATACATTCCCAGTCGCATGGAAACCTGGCAACTTGTTCCATGCACAGTTGGTTTTAATACAAGTCTTAGAAGAGTAACTGAGAATAACTTAAACTCGGTAGTTTTTTTTTAATTTCTAATCAAAGTTTTATCTTCTTGTACTTGTTTCGTCGCAGTTTGCTTATCTACTTTGCAAAACCTGCTGAAGTAGGTTGCAGAGAAGCTTTCAACCAAGCCGAGAATGGAATGTGAACCTAAGTTATCTCCAACCAGAATTGCTACACGAAACTTGAGAATTTTTTCAGTGTTAAGAGTGTTTACAGATATGCCACTTGTTCCCAAACCAACAAAGTCATCAATAAGAACAGAAAAAACTGATCAATTCCCAAATATCATTCTGTCAGTAGAATGAAAAATGATTGCGAGAAAGATATTATCCAGTGTAGACAGACACTCTGGAGGCAGAGCTGGAATGGTGTTATCAAGTTTGTGTATTCCAGCATGAGATCCTAATGGGTTTCCAATTTCAAAGTCATCGAAATACAGATGTAATGGAAATGCACCCCTGGGCGGTCTTTCATCATTTTCATCCATAAATTAAAATGAAGAAAATTGGAAATTGTTCCAGCATGCATTGAATTATTTTCCATATTCTGTAAATAAACTTCCAGAACACCCGGTATTTCAAAAAATCTTATTAAGACTTTTTTCATTAAAATGTACTGACCAAAACTGGTTTTTGACTCCAGCACAGAAGAATCCGCGCTACTGTTAGCAAAGTATTCACCTATACGAATGGCCTGTGGCTTTATAAGACGCCCAGACACTTCCAAAATTTTAATTATATTGTTCTCTGAGTGTAACTGTTAAAATGGGCGTTGCAAAGAATTAATGAAGGCCATAATTTCAGAAACAGTTTCATTAGGCTAACTGGACAATATTTCAACAAGTTTAGTTTTAATATACTACATTTCATTCCCAAAGAGTATCTCTATTTCATTTATCACCTGATGTACTAGAGTTCTTGTCAGAGCTGCATTACTGTAAAGTTTAGCCACAGACTTAGCACCACTCTCTTCAATGTTCCCAACAATATTTGCAATATGATTGCCTGGGTATTCATTGACAGTCGTATTTGAATGTGAAACTGTGTCAGAATTTATTAATGAAGGCTGACTACAAACATATGGCAATTCTGAACCAGCTTATTTCAAGGTGGTGTGACACTTCCCCAAATGCTTTTTAAAGACGTGTGCGTTCTGAAATGTCCTCGCACAACCTTTTTGGCCACAAGAAAATTTGGCATACTGGGATTGGCCATGAAGAATTGTCATGTGGAGAAGCAGTATCTTAACAGCCTCAAATTATTCCCCGCAAAATGCGCAGAAAAACGTTGTGAATAGAATGAAACTTACTTACAGCAGCAGTAAAAGGTTTGCATTACCTTATTTTGCTAAAATTTATTTCCTACGAAACAGTTTACGACAAGCCGCCAATGGATTTCAATGTACCCAGGGTGGTTGATACAAGAGGAATGATGTTATCCCACTTTGTAGTGACATTATAAACAGCACGTTTCCATAAATGTTCACATTCTGGTGGATATTTTTCAAAGAGAACATGGAAGCATTTGAAGCATACATCAACACCATTCATAACACTTTCTACTTTAAACAGCCCCTTGTCCACCGGTACGTAGACTGCTTCAATGTGTTCAATGGTTCACCCTTGGACAACAATAAAAGGCTGGAAAGTCAATTTCAGCTATTGCATTTCGTTCCTTTTTCGCTGAATTGGGAGCAAAATGTTGCCTGGAATCTGAAAGATTTGCGAAATTTAATATATTGCCACTAATTTCTGCAATTTGGTCAGTGTGTTGATGAGTTTGCAGTTACTTACTTTCAAGTGGACAATAATGCCTTCCTGGCATTCCTGGATCGATGGCATCCAATGATTTTTCCCACCTTGTACCTACTCTAGACACAGGTGGCACAATGCATGGCTGCAACATCAACTGTAGCATATGCTTGAACTCTGCAATGAAAGAAAATTTCGAAATTGACATATTTTAACATTGGCCTCACAAATATTACTCTTACCAAATATAATTACACCATATTTTCAGATGCCAGATATTTAAATTTCCCTGCACAGAAACACTACCCTGCTTTTGTGAAATGCCCCTGCGCTAATAAAAAAAACAGGCCTAAATGGAAAAAAAAGTTGTAGGACACAAACTCAATTAATCATGCTTTTTCATGGCCCCAAGAATGGGAAGTTTCCAGAACTATATTACAAGAAAATGGTATAACTTATTCTACTAGATTGCTATGGAGCAATGGGCGCAGTACTTTTCCTGAAATATATCAGTGAAGGGAAATATGACGCTCAGTAAACATTATGAGACATCACTCCAATTGTCAGGCAGTCCAAAGCTTAATTTCGGATTTTGTCGAGTGCTTTAAATTTGTTTGCTACACACGTTATTTTTCTTTTTTAAGCTTAACAAAAATGCACTTAACGTAGACCTAAAGTATATATACCTAGCTCACATTATTTGAGAGCACCAAATATTCCAAAATTAAACCCATAATTCTTTTTTCACTATATAACTGCTTCAGTGTGTGACAATTGTGAGAGTAAATGCAGTCAGTATATATTAAAAACAATACATATATACTTACAGAGTACCGCATAATACTTTCACCTTAATTTGTGTAACAAATTATTCCGTGTTCACACAAAATCTAAAACTATTTCCACAATAGCAAAGCTGTTTCCTGTGTGTTTGTCCTTGACAATGCAGAAAACGTAGAAATAATACAGTTTCTAGTTTTCTTGTCTCTACTGGTTCGTGTTTTGTTACGACGAGCCGCCGTTCAGTAGCAGCATGCTGACAGAACTTTAAGCAGTGGTGTGTCACTGGTTAAAATTACTCATTCTAATTTACACAATGATATAACGCAAGGACCTACATTGTCGTATGTATCATTGTAACGTGCGTATTGCAAAAAATCTGAGTTCAAAAAGCAAGCTAACATACTGCACGTCAAGCTTCTGACATCTGGCTTTATGTTGTAAATAATTGTCTATTGTGCTTTAAGGCTAATGAGGAAACTGTATGAGTAGTTTCGAATATATGATGTAAAGGCGTTTATTTTTCATGTAGCGCAATCTTACATATTGTTACTGAAAATATATGTGACAAAGAATATAATTTTCTAGCAATACGTGTTACCAGAGTACCAATTTTATTTCAAGTTTTACACAGCGGCTTGTTAAAAACTGTAAGTGACATAAAAATTTTAATTTTTAAATTGAATAACTAGCTACTAAAATATTTTGTGTCTGGGCAGCACACCGTGACATTCCCAATGTACAAAATTATGTGTTTACTTTATCTTTGAAGCGCTACGATCTTAAAAAATAATGGCCGGACGAGACTAAGAAAAGGTGTATTTAATATTAGCCAATTATATTTGTGCATTGCGTGAAACCGTAATGGTTATTATTGATTACATTGAGAAGAACACACCATAAGGTAATGCAGGGTTGGACGTGCGTGGCCTTGAGCATCCAGCTGTCGTCTGCTGTGTAAGGAGAACAAACACCGACAGTGTTGTGGCAAGAGCGCTAGGCGACACGTCGTCACGAGGCGAGGGACTCACGCCTCAACCCGAGGGCTATAATTCAGCGTTGACGAGCCGTCCCGCGGGGGTTAGCGGGAGACAGGGGTTGGAGGTCAACCAGAAGCCG
>NQII01000690.1:69809-111113 GCA_002778355.1 Clitarchus hookeri
TTCATTACGAGCCACGGGGCACCGGGTCGTGGAATTCAGTTGCCATCTTTATTAACTGCACGAGGCCCTGTCAACAAAAATTCCTGCACGAGCCCTGCTAGAGGAAGTCCGGCGGTAGACGAGGAGAGCGGAAGGGGTCGTTGCCATTAACCGGTCAAAGTTTTAACGCGATTAACTTCGCGGTAAATTGGCGGCGACAAGCGAAGGCGGGAGTGGAGCGGGGATTGTCTCGAACCGCTCAGCCGAGGTGCACGCTTTGTCTTCGCCCGGTTTTTTTTTTGTTCAGCCACCCTTCCTTTTTGTTTTATAGCGGGTTTCCCTTCCGTGCTCTCAAGCGTTTTGTATCTCGCGCGATTATTTTGCTATCACGATGCGCTAATAAAAATAACGTAAATAGTCTGCTATGGTCAACAAAATCGAAGTGTTAGTTAGCAAACCATTTCCCAGCACTCTCCAATTCATTATTTTTCTGCCGTCTGTGAGGGAATATACTTCCTAATTCGCCTGGTCCTATTAGGCTTCTCTTATTGAAATATAAATGCAAATTTTTACCTACAACAAAACAGTAAGCAAAAATATACAATATAAGCATAAACGTAAGAAGAACTCGAAGTGCACATCGCAATTTCTAATTACGCATTTTCCTTGGCAACAGGGACTTGAGAACCAACTTAATTAAATTAATTTGAATCCAATAAGAATGTTGGTTTGCTACATGGAAAGCTAACATTAGCATTCCCAGTATAATTCGGCAAAAAAATAAGGAAATCTTTACCTCCAGATTTATAACAGAAATTAAGTAACAACGCAGAATTATTATTAGTTACTGCACATTTGTTTCTCAAGCGGAGAAACTCACAAATCACAAAAGCAATCTCTTGAAGTAACTATATCGCAGTTAGTGGGTGGCTTTCTTTTTTACTTCACATTGAGACTGGAAACCACTCACCAGTTAAAAAATATGATATCCTATCGTAGAAGGCGCCTGTTCTGGTTGTGGAGCTTGAGTTGTGTACTAAGGGAGGGAAAAACGCCGGGAAGAACAAGATACTGTACTAATAGATTGTTTAGACCAAGAGAAGATGACGAGGAACTACGTGCTGTCGTCGATCGACTGTAAGATGATTCGGGAGGACTTGTAAGCTATCCCCTAATGAACTTCCTTCATTTCGATGGTTCTCTGCAAAACCTCGAGCTAGAGTGAAGATAGAATGAAAGAAAAACTGGAGCATAAAAAATTGTTACAGACTGTAATCAATATGGAAGATAATTACTGAAATGGTAAATAAAATAAATATTATATTTATAGTGTACAAAAATGTGGTATAAAAATTGCGCCAATTTTGACGCACGCGAGCACATAAAAACAATTTTTAAAAGTCAAGGTTAATTAATTTTACAGTGGAAGCGATTTTTCTTTACAAGCACTGAAAATACACCAGTAGTCTTTGTTTAATTTAGAAAGCAATCAAGTTTAAGCTCTTAATGGAAGTTTACCATGTTTTATGCCAAGGATGTTACAGTTATTAAAGTATGGTTTCCCAAGCGATTTTAAAACCAACATTAAAAAAATTAACTGTTCCACCGTATATTAATTTACACAAAAACAATGACTGTAGTTATTACACATAAATTTTTTACGCGAATCAATAATAGTACTGTCATTACATATTACTAAAAGCATAACTTTTAAATAAGTAAGAACTCAAATTTGTTACGCATTGTTTGCTTCTATGAAAATAACAATTAGCGTTGTTGTATGCTGTTACATCCTTAATGACTTAAGAGTGTTACTTGACTATGGCACATTACTGATGCGAGACGGAAGGATACATACCGGGCAGGAGAAGAAACGAAGATATGCATTCTTAAGTGCTGAGTTAACGGAAATACACAACATAAACTATAAAAACTGATTTGTTTTGGAGATCTCTTCCAAAACTTTCACCTAAAATAATAGAATTTCTC
Source organism: Clitarchus hookeri (assembly GCA_002778355.1). Taxonomy (NCBI): domain Eukaryota; kingdom Metazoa; phylum Arthropoda; class Insecta; order Phasmatodea; family Phasmatidae; genus Clitarchus; species Clitarchus hookeri. Next base: position 71,778 of record NQII01000690.1, read on the forward strand.
CAGCCACACTCTTTGGAAACAAAACTATTTCGACATACTTGTTAATCGAGTATAGGGTCTGAAGAAAATAACCATGCATCATTGCATACACACGCGGTCAAATATAAACGCAATATCAGGCAAGGATACTATGGCCATTTTCCCCCATGTTTCTTCGTAATTGCGTGCGCATTCGTGTGTGTGTGTATATATATATATATACACACACGCATGAATGTGTATATATACACACGCACACGTAATCGTTTATGCATTTTAGCACTTCATACTAACTAGAGCTCTTATTACCGTCAACCCTTTTGTAAAATTATATTTTTATTATGTTTAAGGCAATTTTATAGAAGAAATAACGTAAATAATTTTTGCAGGATCGTAAAATAATAACGAGGAATGATAAATTAGTTGTGTTTAAATATCTGCCATTTTTGGATGTACCAGCAGCGCATGAGCGACCCCGAGATTGGTCATCGCTCCCTGCATTCAACCCCAGTGCGCAGTAGGCCAGCCGTACGAAAATGAGATAGGCCTAGACCATTATTTTGTTTTAGCAACGTTGCTATCGAAAATTTTGTTTCTAAAAGCACTGCTGATCTGAAAGCCTTTAATATTAACCTTTCACCTTATCAAAAGTGAAATTTGCCTTATTTGACTCAAAATAATAAAACATTTAAAGTATGAGTTGCTGAAATATTTTTTCAACTACACTTTTTAATACTTTTGCTTCATTAAGAGTGACAATTAAGGGAGAGAGGTCAATACTATAATAACTCAGAAATACGTAAAAATTTAATTTTTTGTCTGTGCCAGATATTTAATTACAGAGTTGCGTATTTCACAATAAGTAAAGCCTTAGCGACTTTGGGAAAAAACATTTCTTTATGATGTTTTATGCTTGCATTTACTAGCCATTTAATTTCATTTTCTTCACAGGTCATTGCATGCTTGGGAAACATTTTTAGTTTGAACTAAAGCCATTTTCCATTCTTTGAATTTCTCGTTGGAATGGAAAGTAATGAATGAAAAGTAATTTTACGGGCATGGACTAAGTCTGCAGGAAAAGAGGGACAAGTTCCGTATTCCGAAACTTCGTCACTGTTCCCTCGTTCGTTGTTAATTTATTATGTTTCGCCTTCTTTCGTTTTGGTATCATGTCGTTTGTGGTTAGTGAATCATTTCCTTCAATGGAATCATACGAGAAGTGTTTACATAAATTTTGAAAGTTACGCTTGGCAGGTAGGTAGTATTTAGCGCCTCGTCAACAGCGTTGTCACTAGGAACGGAGTAAGTTGCCCAGAGAAGCAGGAACGGGGAAAGAATAGCACACGGCATGTAGTAAAGAATCATCATAGCATTCGACTGGAGTGGTTTCAAAAAACCATGGACAACCGAACTCTGGATGGCCGGACTGTGAATCGAACTCGTGTCCTCTCGAATACTAGTCGATGGTGTAACGACTGCATCAATCGTCGCTCGGTAAATTACTCTTGATTTGTGTTAGTCTATTGGTGATTTTATGTCATGTGTTAGATGAAACATAGCTCTGCCATGACGTATAGGCCCCTACCAAAAGTGGTAAATTTTTCAATCACTTTAGTCTTTGGTAATAATATAATTTTTGATACTTTTGGAAATAATTTACTTTGGTGTGAAAACTTATTTCAGTGAATCTAGTAGCGGCCACTTATTTTCTGCCTGGCTTCACATCCTGCCAACCCCTCCTTTTTTTTTTTCTTACAATATAATATCGGCACTAGTCTAAACTAGAAATGCCACAACCCCAATAAATAACTCTCATATTGGAATTGAACCGTTTGCGTCTATATATGTGCCGTTTTTATTTGCTTTACGCCGGACGAGAAGGCAATTTCTGCGCAACAAGATGAATACGGACACAGAGGATGAAAATATTAACCTCGCCCATGGTTTTCCGTGTCATCTGCCGTGGCTACCACAGCTCGACATTTAAACACATATTGTTGACTGTCGTAGGTTCCACAGGAAGCATCATACAGTCGCCGTACGAACGACCCTGGCTCTCAAATTCCGCGCGCGTCATTACTGGATTTACGTAGGCCTGCTTGCACGTTTTAGTAATTTCAGTTTGCCGTCTTGGTGAGTTAAAAACAACAGCCAAATATGTTTTGTTATTTTCATTTTTCATTTTAAATCTTATTCTTTAATCCTTAATTTTGATTCTTGGGAATTTCTACTGAAACAATTAAGTAGCAGCAACTCATTTGAGCTTTGAAGCTGCACTAAACGAAAAAAATGAGGTCCACTTCATAAATGCACATCGAAATAATTCACTGAATTTCGCTTTCCAGTTTTTAACAAAAAAAAATGCCTTACCATCATTTGGTCGTAATATGTATCTTATTTGTAAACATACATGATCTTTAATTTTGGGTTTAATGTAAGAAAAATTCACAAGATAGTGAAACATTTCCTTAGACATTTCAAATTTTGCAGGAAAATTTCCTTTTGTGATTGAATTTTTCCTATACGAAATATCTTCTTCCATTATTGTAACATATGTTTATATTTTGATATTACCGCTGTATTTTATTTACAAATTTTAACACCAAATTTTAAAATTTTAAAATCGTAATTAAAAGAATGTGTGCACGTCTAGACACACACAAGACAGGTGCAAGAACAAGGCGTTGTGATCACAGTTCCCTGCAATATCGTGTGTGGATCTTTAACTGCTTATTCCAGCACTCAGAGCGTTTAGACGACAGACTCGCCAGTGTTGCGGTGCTCATGTCATGTTACAGAGAACGCTCTAAAAGTAAGCAGAAAGGGGGAATACTTGTTTATCGGTACATTTACTATTCTTGGGTGGATTCAATTGAAAATGTGAACTAAGGTAGTAATCACGCCAATTTTTATTCTGCCTCTGCCTAGATTTTTAAACGCAGTTCTACAAATGGAGGAGCCAAATAAAATTACAGTACGTTGAATCTCGTAGAACCAATAGGTATTATTTCTTGAGTTCAAGACAAGATTCATCGTGATGGCACTACAATATGTAAATGGGAGTTACGCTCTCGCTTTCGCTTTCGCTTTAAACCCTGGAATGCACTTTAGATTTACTACTTAATTTCATATTTTAACATGCAAAATGACTCTGAGAACGTGGAAATGGGTAAAATAATAACAATGGCAATGATTCTGCTACCTGGCATCGTTCAGCACGATTTACGTATATGCTTCAAAAAAGAAAGAAATGTATTTCTTTATCGTCGTCTATGTATGGGTGATGGCCTTAGTAAACAAAATAATTGTAAAAATAAATTGACTTATTCAGTTTTTTTTTATTTCCATGCTTTCTTCAAGTAACTTCGGAAATTCAGCCGAATATATCGGTACAATATGGAATATAACGTTACTTACATAGTTTTGTCATTTCTGCACTGAAATTTGTAAACAAACATTGATCATTTGAACGCGCGATTGTTGTCCATTGTAGCTGAAAAACTTCATTGTTCTCGGGTAAGTAGAGAATGATGGAAAGTGTGTGGAAGGAATTATACGTGGGGTAACATACAATCACTAGCCTGGGTGCTGATTATGAATACCACTTATCGCACAACTCCGAGTGAAGAGTAATGGTAAACTTCGTTCGCCAATTAGATTCTAACAAGTCTCATTACGGAGCGCCGTACACTACGATAACGGTCGCATTTAACCGTTTTCTTAGGATCTAGATTATGCCATAGCTTTTAGTTCAATCATGACGTAGCGTCAGATTGAACTTTAATTCATGCATAATGTTAAAAAACATCCTTTTGCGTTAGTTTTTTCATCCCATTCTTAGAGATTGTAAAGTTAATTATTGGTTGGCTAAGGTATAGTTATTATAAATGCATTAATTGTACATAAAGAATATTTTTTACTTTTGTCTGTAGTTTATAACAAAACATAGTGCCGTTCCTTTCACTTTCAGCTGCTACATTTTAAGTTGTCTCGTAACGAAAACGCTTTGAAACTGAAAACATTGTTATAATTAGACATATAAGAAAATTATTGTGAAAATGACAATACAATACACAAATTAAGGTATCAGAAACACACGTTCCTAATTCCCTTTGCAAAATATAATCAATTCAGTACATTTCATGGTATTGATCCTATAACATTTCAGCAAAACAATTCAAAGAAAAGGAATACGTCTTAGACAATATGAAACTATAATAGAAGAAGTCGTTATGACCAAATAAAAACAAAGTTTGAAATATTTATTTACAAGTGCAGAAAATAAATCCAAATTTAATATTTAATAATATTTAAACAGGATTAGCAATAGGACGTTATCTACTGCCCTTGGTATCTCAAGCTATCTTGATACCTTGTGGACAAAAATCCATTCCCTTATAGTATACCTGAAAGTTAACGATTTGCCTTGAACGACGCTTGTTTGCCGGATCAACCACCATGTGTGGAGAGCTCTTACCGTTATTGGAGCCGTGGGGGTGTAGTGGTTAGACTACTCACCTCCCACCTAGACAAACCGGATTCGGTTCCGGGCGGGGTTGCTCCCGGATTTTCCTATGTGGGAATCTGCTGGACGATGCCGCTGGTCGGCAGGTTTTCTCAAAGATCCCCTGTTCCCCCTGCCCTTGCATTATGACGCTGCTCTATAATAACCTCACTTCACCCTCATCGGCTCCCAGAACCCCTGCCCAAATCTCTCCACTCTCCACACGCACACTTTCCGTCGTGCCTTTCTTCCTGCACCAAACAGTCATCACAGTCGGCCTTTTAGAGCTACATCACGTGTGTAGCTGTGGAGAATCGTTTCTTGACCGATCAAGCCCAACACGTCCTCCAGACAACACAGAAAGTGTTTCCACAGCTCGTTGCCTGGCTGAAACTCCAACTACGACGTCAGGTATATCGTAACCTGTGAGGAGGAACGGCAATGGATAATATTCATTATTATTATATTTACTGTCTAACCGTGAACGTTCGAGACACATTTATCGTCTACTTTCAGCTAGCCGTCAGTCAGCTGGCAGGTTGTTTCCATTTCTGGTCAAGCCACACATCATCTTCAGCAGATGCCCCGAGGAGATCTCTCTCCTGATGGTAATCTCCCATGAACGACTGGAGCGAGCGTTGGCCTCCCTCCCGTGGGAGAAAAATTCGATAGCTACTTACGAGTCCCTCGCCCTCTTATACAACTGCCATCGACGCTACACGGCGCACTGGAGCATCTTCCGGCGGAGATCACGTCAACTCTCCGCAGACTCCCCGGGGTCTTTAAGACTGCGTGGCTATCCATCCGAAACGCCTCCCTGCTGTTTGTTATTCGCCCAGCTGACGTCTTTGATACGGAAGCCAAAACTTCCGCAGCGCTGTCAAACTGAACACGCGTCAGAAACTCTACTCCCAACACAAGCCTAACTCTTGATGCAAAAAATATATAAAACGCTGGAGCTGCCACATCCACGTTATTTACAGACAGCCACTTATCCAGCCATCAAAGTTCAGACATCTACATTTTGGGAATGATACCGTTGTGGTCTGCGGGAATTCTTTTCTGCTGAATTACTGTCATATTTTCCCACCTCTCAAGTAGCCTTCCTTCTCAGCCAATGAAATATTTTTTTACCAGAGAAATGGCTGCCACTATATCTGATTCCTGTCCCATTCAAAATGCATATCCATTTTAACCATGAAAGTTATCATTTTTATTTCTAAAATAGAAGTACGTTAAGTCAATTATTGAAAATATTTTTTTTACATTAGTATTAATATTTAATTCAACATACCAATATCCATTACTATAATTGCCTTTATAGACAAAGGGTTTGTGAAGAAATATTCTTCCTGAAGCATCCTGAATGAAAACGCTTTAATTTTGATTCAAATTAGAGTTGTATAAATTTATATTTTTTAAAATTTCAATAAGTAAATTCTAGCAAAATATTTTACAGTGTTACAAAATATGTGCCTTGTCCTTTTCATTCGCAGCACACATTGTTTTTTCTGATCATGTCGGTAGTGTATGTACTACTTTGTAATGAGTCGTACGTGTTGTACAGTCGGAAACCATTCTCCTCCTACTCATTCCAGCTGGCGGGAACGACAGACGAGTACCTCGAGTATAGTTTATTCGCGGTTTCTACACACTTTTAAAATAAAACTTTGAGAAATCACCCCATGTATAACGTGTTTGGTTGTTTCCGAAATATATTATGTATCACAAGCGTTTTATGCTTCCCTAAAAATAAAATATTTTTTTTAATATTAATTGAACTTCTACTTATATTTTATCCATTAATTTCAATATTTAATTAAATATTATTTATATAGATTAAAACAGAGAGAAAATGCGTAGGTTGGTAATGCTTAGTAAAAAAAGTTTCCATGCAAAATATAATTAAACTAACTGCGCACAAATGTGGTGCGTTATCAGTTTGGTGTAATTTTCTAGACTTTGTTAAGCTTGGTTTGTTAGAGACGAAGGAATAGCCTGAAAGTGTAACTTTAGCAGACCTTTAGAAAGGTTGGAAGTAACCACGAATGGACTATAGGACATCCGACTCCACTTGGTGTAAGCCTCCTATCATCCTCACTGACCCTGCCTGTGGCGGAAACACCGTGATACTGATGCGCCGAACTGAGGGAACTCAGCATTTAACATTTTGCGGAGTGCATATTGTAGCGGTCACGAAATACGACCCTACTCGATGGTCCTACACTATGGCCAGTTTCAAATTACACGCGAAAATGTAGAAAACCCTAAACGTTTTACCTGTTAAAAAAATTATCTGCACACAATGGATTAAGCAGAGTTTTGCTTCGCAATATTTCAGTTTGCAGACAACTTGTGAACAGGCTTGCTATGATTGGCACGCAGGGATGACAGATTATGGCGAAGCGAACCTGTGATTAACCGCAAAATAATCGTAAGTTTACCGTGTACCACCCGTTTTGAGAAAAACTGGTTTCGGTAGACACGGTGACTCTTTCGCCTTTCCAATTACAAGCCTTATAAATAAGTTTAGTGTAATTTGTTTCAAAAATTCACTTCCATAATCGGTGCATGACACATGTCGAACTCATTGATTAATTAAATTAATTAAAAGGAGCAAAATGTTAAAGTGACTGTGAATATCATTCCTTCAATTTATTTTGAGTGTGCTTGGATTAAATTATATTACAAGAATTCCAGGCTGGCCACAAATTCGAAATATTAGAACATCTGCTTATACACAAAAATAATAATAGTCCAAAGCTCTATGAAGTAACTAGTGTTAACGTATTTTGAAAGAAATTTATATAATTGTTGTTTTTTGTTATATATACTCAAAAATAGCATAGTTGTCATTTTTACACGTGAGTGCCCACAAACCATGAGACATAATCTATTTTATTAGCTGAAATGGCATTACATGTTATTTCTAGCGCGTTGGTAAGAAATATACCATAATTAATGTTTTCCCTCCTAACATCTTAAAATGCGACTGTGACGTCACACTAGTCTGGCTCCTCCCACGTTCACAGCCATATCGATCAGCCTTAGTACTCCTCACCCAAATATAAAGCTACTAATTCAATATCATTCGCATTGCGAACTTTCTCATTCGAATTCGACCTTTTCATGCACTCAAGTGCGGTGCACAAACTGTCAAGGTATTCTTCATTCTGTATTCTTAGTTAAAGCTATGACGTACAAATATGAATAATTTTATTGAAATTGCCAAACAAAGTGATGCACGGCATGAAAAATTTCGGAGAACCTGATGATTAATTACATTTTTATTTTACATTTACCATTTAAGTACTTGAAGAGAGCGTCAAGCCATTGGCTTGAGGTGGGAGGTGGGGCATTTATATTGGAAGTTAGCAGGCATTTACGTGTGAATAAAAAAGCTCACAATGGTAAAAGCAATGCTACATTGGTGTAGTGAACTCCAGCTGGACCGAACTCTCAACATCCAACATGACAAACCCTCTCACTGAACTCAAGTGTAAAAAAAATAAACAGAAAAGAAAGTGTTAGTATTGTAATAGTGGCCTGGTAAACAGTGTTACAGTTATTCTTTGATGCGCTCTCCCCATTAAAACTTGCTCGTGATGCGCAACCCGTCTTCACGCCTGGAGCAAGGGCTTTTCAGCGTCTCATTCTTTAATTGATCGCCTCTTGAACTTACAAATCCACATGTACATTTAGAGATTTCCAGTAGTTTTCTGCACTGTAAATTAAAAATATAAGGAATGGGAGGAAAGAGAGAAGTGTGCCTATTTGTACACATGGAGGATATTTAGCCTCGTAAAGAGATGTTACTTCAGTAAGGTGACACTTGAGTAGAGTAAACAGTAACTAGAAATTTTCCCACCTGTAATGAAAGGCATTTTTACTTACAGTCGTTGGGTTGGAAAAATTCACACACTTCCAGACTCGTATACGTTACATATTAAGTCATTTACAACAAATATACAAGAATAGGTACAATTTATACATTATTGGCATTAAAAAATGTTAAAACCACAACCACCAAATTTTTCTAATTTTTTTATTATGGCACGCAGAACACTTGCAAAGTATTAAACAAATAAACTGAAATACATAAGCTTAAAAAGTTGTTTTCCAAAAATACAGGAATAGACACAAATAAATACATACCAAACTCTTTCTATTTCTGGTCTTAGAACAATGCTACAAATTGTCTCTGGATGATTACATAAATGTATTTACGTACTTTATGCCACTTCTAAAAGTAAATTATCTCCTTTGTCGTAAGTGAGTTGGTTTTTATTATTTGTGTGCTGCAGAAATATAAAATTAATGTAATTTTTGGTGTGTACACTAATACTGTGTAAATGTAATCATTGTATTTACTTCAAATTATCTCATTTTTAACCTCTATAGATAATTTTTGTTGCCAATTTGGTTGCCATTCCCAGTTTGTAATCCGTTTATGTTTAAAAAAGTGATTTTTCATCTTTACATAAATCCTTGGAAACATGGTACGGTAAAATATGATCTTCTGAAGTCACAAATTCAGTCACGAGAAGCCGTCACATTTTAATATTACGTACAGTTTGTAATACGTACTTATTTCACTTCATCTTAGATATTTTCAACAAATTATTCACTTGATGAACGGAGCCACAATTCAAGGCGTACGCACGTAGTGTATCCCATAAGAAGTTTGTTGTTATTTAATATTTTATGCTCTATTTTTTCTATTTTTATAAGTTATTCATCAATTAAGTCTTGTTTGTTATGCATTGTAATGCGAAGTAAACACGAACCTGCTTAAAAATTAAAACACAAGTCACTTTCATTCTAGTCTTCCGTCCTTCTCTGACAAGAAAAAAAACACCTTTCAAATATTTCCTGTTGTTTGCTTTAAATAAGAAACCAGCATTCCAAGCGCAGGGTTTACGGTGAGGGAGGAAATGGGGCGGGAAGTGGGGATAGATGAATTATCTCGTACGATACTAGACTTTCAAGGGGGATTCCCTGAAGAGTTGGCTGACTGTCCAGTCAGAGACGTGTGCGTTCTACCACAGCGCCAGTCAAGACGACGTCCTTCGACTTGCTGCACCAGCTGAGAGAACTAACTTCCCGGCCGCTAGAGGCAGAAAGGAATAAAGGCAGGGCAGGAGAAGAGCGTTACGTCAGAAGAACACGCTGAATCCCTCTCCTCTTCTTCCACTGCTCCACCTCTCCCGTGCACCGACGCGGTGGGAAGTCCCGCGTCGCTACAGGTGGTGCTGCCGTACAAATGTGAACTGGTGTACGTAGATACTACAATCGGAACACGGTATTGGTATTTGATGGGCATCTATCGTCTACTGGGTTCATGGTATTTGGCAAGATTCCGTTGTATTTGACACTCCGTGAACACTTTCTGTTTGCCATCAAACAAGAGAGTTGGAATGTGGGATGTACAACGTACTTTTACCAAGAGGACACGATTTGGACAAAGTTCGCTGTAATTCCATCATACGGTGTAAGTGCCCAGGAGTTTGAAACCTGGGTAGGGCTTTCTTGATTTTGCCTTTATTTGAGGTGGTTGTATAGTATGTAAGCCACCACCATAAATCAAGTATATTTAAAGGTTTTTTAAATTAAAATTAGACAACTTTTATTGCTACAGTTTATTTCTACATGAAAAATTGAACATATTTATACCCACGTGTGTTTATAATACGGCCTGTTTATCCAAATTATAAAAAATCTTTTAAAATACTGAAATTAATTCTGCGATGACGAATAGTGTAATGTGTTCCAGGTTTACTGATCACTTTTGAAAGCCCGGTTAGATTTCCTTTTGAGTCCACTGCATATTCTATTTCCATATGTACGTAAAACTTATATGATGTGATACATCAATTAAGTGATCCTTATATGTATATACGATTTATCAAAAGTGTACAAGACTAAAACACATCGACTTTAATAAAAATTAGTAATTTCACTGCTACATTCTGAATAAAATGTAAATTGATTTAGCCCATTTGTCACAATAACGGACGTGTTGCACATTATGGATTTTTATGACCAGCATTTTACATGCTCAGAATCACGGTCTAATCCAGTCTAAATAAATCTTCCTCGCCACTTATCTCATTTGTAGACGCAGGCAACAACTCTGTGTACAGACTGGCCTATACCACTGCCATCGACCACCCAACACATTATTCTCTAGTTGCGATAATTAAGTCAGTACAGCGTCAGAGTAAGCACAACCCAGATAACAATTGTGTATGGACACAACACCTAAAATCATTAATTAACGTTTGCCCGGAAGGGTTGAGAAATGCCGCTACTTGTCCAATTTCGACATACCGTGGGGGTATCTCTCAGTGTTAGGTACGAGCACCGATGTTTCTTACAGATTTGTTTCCAAATTAATCAGTTTCCCGTGAAGCACCTATTACCATTTATTAACTGTGGACCATTTAAAAAAGTTACTTTTTAAAATGTACTATTATTCTTAGCATAGGAGTTTCTACTGACAAGACGTGTCAAGTCATATATGACTTTAATATATGTGCTTCGAAATTATAAATGCTAAAATATGTTCACGCGGGGTTAGCTTGCTTGCAGAGATATTGGGCTAGGTAAGGGATAGGTTATTTGTCCTTAAAGCGAACGACACGTACGCTGGGAGCATGCATCACCTCTAGATAATATATTTTGCATTTAAATGATATTTTTATTACTGCCTGTCTCCATCAGCACGCATCCTCAAGGAGCCGCTCCTTTCTTTGGGATAGTCCCGTCCCGCCTCACCCCTTTCCTTCGTTGAGGCGCTGGCTAAGTAAACTATTTGTAAGGTAATACACTTTCTGGACCATCCACCACCCACTTTCCTCTCCGGCTCCCCTCTCATTTTTCATCTTTATCTCTCTCTCTTCTCTCCCTCATTCTATGTCTTCAAATTTACTCGCGTACTCTGACGTGAATAGCACACGGGGGTTGATATTGCGTCTCGCAAACTTGGCGGCATAGCTCACGCCGCGGCGCCGCCTAAATTACAACCCACTCAGTGTATAAATTACCTCCGGCCGCTCTCAGCGCGTTGAAACAGTATAGCACGTGGCTCGCCAAACTGCTCGAGTCAGCGGTATCTGCATGGGCGAGCCGTGCGTGGCTAAGTAAATATATACGCTGCGTTAGCCCGGCACGAGTTCGGTTTTCAAATATAACTCGATGAAAGTCGGTTGCACTTGAAGTGTCAACCGCCTGTCGCTGACTCGAATTCTGAATCAGGAATCACCGCCACTTTTATTCCGCATGTACACAAGAACATTTCGATTCTTTTACGCTATGGTTGTAATTATTAAATGTCTACGCATAAATTAAAAAATAAAGACATTTTTTTTTAATTTGGCGCGATTATAACATTATTTCTCTAAAATTCGAAAATTTAGTTTCTCTATTCGTATGTCAGACATGTAACAAAACAAAGTTAATTGTATACGTATGAAATCAATTTTACTCTAGAAAAATTCAAAATTCTTCTTAGAGGCATTTAAATCGAGCAGACTGGCGCATTGGTAATGCACTGGACTTGCAAAGGGAGTTCCCGGGTTCGATGTTCGGTACAGACATTTTGAATTCAGTATAACGTAGTTTTCATCTATCGATCGATACAAATGCTGGGACAGTTACCGCAGGCTATGGCCAGTTTCCTCTTTTATAAAAGTAACTTAAATAAAATGAGCATGTGGGTTAAAATAAAATATTTGTATTAACATACTTTTGTAAATAAATATTTGACCAACATAAAAGCATATTGACCTACCGTAGCAATTCTTCTTTGCCAAATTTGGTGGGAGTCGTTAGATTTTTTTCCCGAAATGTAACAAAATCAAAATCGTGGACAAAATAATTTCAATGAAGAAACATTTGTTAGTTGTAATATCGGCAGTTGCCAACATACAAAGTTAAGTTGAAACTTCTTGCATGGTTACGTACGTAAATCATAGAAATAAAAAATGGTAACCACGCCGTAAATTTTTAAATTAGAGTTTAATGCACTTCAGGCGTATCAGTTTACATGACATACCAAAGTATTTCTTGTTTGCCAAATTTTATAAAACCGGTTGATTGTTTCGCGAGATATAACACAAAAACTTAATTCTTCAAGTGGAGCTATCTTACACAATGGTCGAATAAAAAACAATATATTACCATTTTTGATGCTTGTAGTTGATACTTCAGCATACTTGTTTTGGTCGAAATTTGTCAACCGGTAATATATATCTTATTTATTTTCAAAATATTTGATACCAGCTATTTTGAAAATAAATAAGTGTCTAATCCATTTACATTGCATCAGGATTAAAATGATATAGGTAGTAATCTGCCAGATTTTGCGGGAATATATTGAGTAGTTTCCAAGATATAATATTAAAGTTTTATTTTTATTTCGTGCTGTCATTCAAAATGATTTACCAATAAAAATATACCTCGCTAAATTAAATATTTACACAATTAACTGTACATTTACGAAATTTGGTTTGAATTGTTAAATGTTTTCCGAGCTATGGGATTGCGCCCTATATTTTTTAATTGCCATAATTTTGGAAATAAGAATATTGCGTGGTCAAAAACTTTAAAAGTTGGATGTCCAAGAGCTGGGATCTTTCGGCGTTTCCTTCCCTACATTTAATCGCTTTGCTGCTGATAAGATATACGTAAAGTCATATTAGTATCGATTCTATATATAAAAACAGTATTGAAGAAGATGGACAAATTTGCATTTTTTTATGTACCATATATAAGCTTAATCTATTTTAAAAATTAAATGCATCAAACTTCCTTTACACAAATATTAAAGTGATTTGTCTTTAATTTAATGAGCATAAATATAATTTTCCTAACCATTACCAAAAATTTTTAATATAAATGTACATTCCGTGACATTTTTGCGGTAGAGTACTTTAATTTAAATGATTTTAGATTGAAATATTGAATGTTAATTTTTCCTTCCTTAATCATTCTCGTTATTTTAGAAGCAACACTTGTAATATTTAATTCAATGTATCAAAAATAAAAATTTAATACGCGCGTTTTTCCTTACTGTCAGTTTCAGTTAAATTATGCCCTGTAAATGGGATCAATTAAGGTAATTTATAATTATGACGCTTATTTACCGGTACAAAAACGGGCAAATATCAAATTAATTGTGTATACAACGAAACATGTGTTTATATAAATAAGTCATAGACATGCGGATATACTCTGCTTGGGGTATATAAGCTATTATTAAAATTTTATATTTTACATATTTAGTAGAATTTTTATAAAAAAATTTTAAAGATGAAATGTTTTAAGAAACCCTATATTAAGCTGTAATTAATTTACTTATATTTATAACGTCTGTTGTAGAAGACGTTTCTAAAATATGGTATTTTATTTTTTTTCAGGTGAGTACCTGCATAATCTGAAGACTATTCTTAAGCTTTGTTCCTCATTTCTCTATTTATCAACAATAAGGTAAGACGAAACAAATAATTTTATTATCTGTAACGTATGTTAACCGATTTTATAACTGAAAATTAACTCCTTTTACAAATTGTGAGAATAAAAAATATTTAAATTGGTTTTATGGATTTTTATGCTTATTCTTATTTTATTGTCAGATTGGCAGTCACTATAGAAATTACAGTATATAATGCATAGGGACATTTAAAATAAATAACAACTTTTTTTTTTTTTTTTTTTTTTTTTTAAAGCATTTGTGAAACGCTTCCAATACAAATTAAATCCGAACCACAAATTTATTCATAACACGTAATTTAAAATTTTTATATTATACATATAAAATTAACCTGAAGGAAATGGAAGCAAAGTTCCTAAGAATTAAGTTTAATCGCAAGAGTTATATTACTCACAAATCGAGTGTTAGTAGCTCTTCAGAAAGAGATCCTAAAATGGGGTATCATCATTTGAGGAAATGTGCTCTATAGGTAAGCCCAAGATAATGTTACTGGAACATAACTTTGGACCTTTTATTTTATAAATAGCGATCCTGAACTGTAGGTACAAACTTTATCAAACGATTTGTAAAAGAAAATGATGTAGGAAACATAATAATGCCTTGACATAACATGACCATTGTAGAAGATACAGCCTTTTAAAAATTGGGAATTAAAAGTGGTTATGTTAAAAATCTCAGAAACTACATGATATGCAATAACAAATTCTTGATTTGTGTTATCCTGATAGTATATCTGCATTCTGTGATCATTTTATGAGTAATAACATTGTCCGGCATTAGAAAATTAGGGAGTGCCAAGTTTTTAAACATAAGTTTGTTACCCCTGATTGTTTATCGAAAGCATAAGTAGTTAGAAATAGGGAATTCTGCATCAGGGGATGAGACATGGGGACAACGGACAAGCCAACCGCCAGTTTGGATGATGTCACGAGGAAGCCTACTTTTCTGTCATTCCTCGCCATCAGCGATCATCTAAGAATTCCCTTTTTTGCATTTTGCTCCATCACTCCACCTTAGAACATCATACTCTTGCATTCCGTTTGGGAAGTTTTCTCATTATCCTTCCCGTCTCTCTCATCTCCTACGTTCTATCCCAAGAGTTTTTTTCGCATATGCTTCCTGTTCGGCCTCTCGCCACCACCCTCCGGGTTTTCTCATAGTTTTCCCATTTTCTGGCTCTCTCTCGTCTGCACATTCTCCTGGTCTCCTTCCTTGCTCTCTCATTCGTCCTATCTCTCGTCGTCACCCCCATCTTGTCCCTCTCACCCATCTCCTTACCCTGGGGTTTTCTCATATGCCCCCCACTCATATCTCCCAACCCTGGGTTTTTGCAGAGACCTCCTGATCTTCTTGCCTCTCTCTTTCGTTCTATCCCCCGTGAGAGGAGGTTTTCTCATATTCCTCTCAACCCTCTTGCTCTATTCTTGCCCCCTCTTCCGTCTCCCAACCCTTGAGTATTCTCTAAATCCTCCTGATTTTCTTTAGTGTTCTCATGCTCTTTCATTCCTTCCTACCTCTCGCCTCTTTGGAGGGTTTTCCCAGAGTCCTTCCAGTCGCCTTCTGATCTCTCTCTTGTATCCCATGTTATAACCCTCGAGGGTTATCTCAGAGTCCTGCCAGTCTCATTTCTACCTCCCATACACTATCTCCACCCATCTCCTACCCCTGGAGTTTTCACAGAGTTCTCTCGATCTCCTTTAGTATTCTCATGCTCTCTCATTCCTTCCTACCTCTCGACCCTTGGGACGGTTTTCTCAGAGTCCTTCAAGTTGGCTTCCTAACTCTCACTCGTCTCCCACATTCTATCCCTCGGGGCTTTTCTCATATTCTATTTGGTCTCCTTTCACCTTGCATCATGGTGGACATGAGTCTCATGCTCTGCCATTCCACCCTGGTTTTCTAATATTTCTTCTGGTCTTCTATCACCTAGCATACTGGTGGTGACTAGTCTTATACTCTGTCATTCCACCATGATTTTCAATATTCCTTCTGGTCTCCAATATACTGGCATCGTGACAGGGACGAGTCACATGCTTTGTAATTCCACCAAGCTTTTCTCATATTCCTTCTGGTATCATTTCACCTGGCATCCTTGCAGGGACGAGTCTCATGCTCTGTAATTTCACCTTTGTTTTCTCATATTCCTTCTAATCTCTTTTCACCTGTTGTCCTCGCAGGGACGAGTCTTACCCACTGTCATTCCACCTGCACGACACAGAGCGAAGTCTACCCACGCACACTAGCCTAGAGTCGCACTGCACGCACGCATCAGGTACGCCCTAAGCTAATTTATAAGAATAGTTGACTATAATTTCCCAACCGTTTAAGATATAGTGAACAAATTCATAACATAAGCATCACGCTCGAAAACAGAAGTACCGCAGGGTCAAGTTTTCCTTAAGCTCACTTGTAAGCAGAGTTGACTGATTTTTCCGAACCGTTTTTGATATAATCACAAAATTCATAACATAGGCATCACCCCCGACAGCAAAAAGGAGCACAGATCAAGTATGCCTTAAGTGCACTGATAAGCATAGTTGACTGTAATTTCTGAGCCATTTAAGACCACCACCAAATTCATAACATAGGTCTTGATGCTGAAAATGACATTACATACAATTAAGCCTTAAGCCCTCTCATATGATGAACAGGACTGCAGTGGCAAGCTCGCCCTAAACCAACTTATAAGCATACTTGACCGCCATTTCCCACCCACCGAGGATATGGGCATCAAATTCATATCATAAACATTTCCTCTGATGAACAACAGGGTGCTAGGGTCAAGTAAACTTTAATATATCTTATATGAAGTGTCGACCGCCATTAACTATCCAACGAAGCTATAGTAGTCATATTCATAGTGCCAAGTATGCCCTAAGCGCTCGTATAAGCATTGTTGGCTACCATTTTCCACCCACAGAAGCTATAGTCACCAAATTAATATCATAGGCCTCACTACCATTGACAAACATGGTGGTAGGGACCAGCAAGTACACCTTAAGCCCTCTTATAAGCATAATTGCCCGATGTTACCCACCCACGGAAGCTACGACCACCAAATTCATGTCACATTCATCACCACTTGCAACTGCAATCAAGAAGATAACGGCAACTAGACTTTAAGTCGTGTTACAAACGTGGTGGTCAGCATTTTCAAACTTTTGAATTTCGAGAACGTGTAACAACCGTTCATGCATTAAAATAAATTAAATGTATACATACAGGCGCATCGCAAACTTACCATTGCATGTGGGAGTGTAGGGTCTGAAATAAGACACAGACATGCATCGGCCTGCACACACTCGTCTAGGAAATAGGTGCATACTGATTTCTCTCTACTTCACTACAGAGAGAATTACAACATAGCTTCGTATTCGACCGGTTGGATTTTGATATAAGTTTTTGCAACCATATAAAACTGACCAGTTGTTAAACAGAATTACTCGGCGTCGGTACTGCATGAATGCAGCACTGAGGGGTCAACACTGAGGAGTCAGGACTGAGAGGTCAGCAGTGAGGGGTCAGCACTGAATGGTCAGCGGTGAGGGGTCAGCACTGCGAAATCGACTATGACGTGTACAGCTATCACCATCAGTCCAACACAAGGGTTGGCGGCCTGAGTCATCTTTGGCCTGGGTAACCCTTAACANCTGAGTCATCTTTGGCCTGGGTAACCCTTAACAACCAGTCATATATTGAAAAATAAAGCAGTATACAAATGTACCGTTAAAAAAACTTACATAGTCGAATGTTACACTAAAAAATGTACCCGCTTATATAAATAAACACTATCAGCCTGACGCAAGGGTCAGGGAAGCATAGTGTAAAAGATATGAAACTGTCCTGTACAAGAAAAATCAGTCATGTAACGAACAAAAAAGGACTGGCATATATGCAAGTACATCACGAGCATGATGTCATAATGAGTCACAATATATTAAAAATACCCGATGGAGCCACAGTCGATAGTAGTGATTTCAGTGCTGCTATCATACCAAGACGTTTAGTAAAAGCTAGAATGTATGCTGGCTAGAGAAAGAACTAATGATCACAAGGGCCAACTGCAACAATGACAACAATGCCTCAAGTGCGATACCCCATTATGCAACGTGTAAACACTGTGATCCTTTGCTTGCCACAAAACATCATATTTTTAAACCATTAGTCGCGCAAGAGAGACTTCACTGCGACGCGCTTAGGCACACAGATTTTAACAAAATTATTATAAAAGCAAATAGTTATTCGCATTTACCAACAAACGCATATTACGCAAGTATCGAGCGCTGTATGTTATGTTAGGCGAAAATTTACTATTGTAAATTGCGGGAATGATAGGGTCGACACTGCTATACACTGATGCAAACTTATATAAATATAAAATGCAATGTAAAATATTTAGAAGCAATTACCAATCATCGCAATCACATATTACACATGCATGTCCCTTTATGAGAGCAATTCATTTATACAGGACAAGGTAACAATTAATTTATTTTGAAGACATCAAGCTGTAAATATTAGCATGTATCAGTAAAATATCGGTTGGAATAAACTGGTGTTGGTAGAGGATATCGCTTCTATCACCCCCAGAGGTAAAACTGGTTACACACAGGGACTGCAGCTATTGGAAAGAAAGCGGAGGCTCGAAAACACATACGTAGGAATGCAGAGCCTAGCTAAGTTTTTATGTCCTGGTAGATAATTACACATACACGAAATAGCATGGTGGTTCCTTTCGATGTGGGCATATCTATTTCCTGATTGACTGTGCGAGGCTCTATAAAGGGGCCTTGTGTCTGATTGGCTGCTGCATGCTGCCAAAGTTTACTCTCGCCATCTTCGTTTCTCCAGTTGACCGCTAGAGGGCACGGCCATCGTCTGCTAGGGTCGCGGTGGACTTCAGCCATCTTCGTTTTCCCTGTCACCTGTCAGGGGACGCCAACATCGTTTGTGTTACTGATGGCAGCCGCTAGGAGCACTTGTGTCGACACACATGGCCTAATTCTGACATACAGCATGCAGAACAACCACCCATACGTGCAGTACTCGTTGCAAGTAGCTCAAAAAATGCCAGACGCACGAGGTTTCGAACAAACTGCCAATGAGGGCTGCAGCTGGACGGTTCCGATAGCACAGCGGGACTGCAGCTGTATGGTTCGAATGTGAGGGCTAAAGGTCGCAATAAACAGTGTCAGCCTAACACGTGGGTCGAGGGGAACCTCATGCAACATATAAAACCATCCCATACATAAAAACATTAAGTCACGTAATAATAAATAATAAAGGCTCAACATAAAGGGCAAGTGCACTGCGAGAACGATGTCGTATCTAACGTCTACTATAAAAAAAATAATACCTGATAGTTCTACAGTCCGTAACACAGATATAAGTGTTGCTATTGCGACGAGAACTTTATAAAAAAATCTGGAATGACCGTCAATGGGAAAAAGGACCAACTGCAAAAAAATTTCTACAGTATTTCAAGAGCAGTACACTATTTAAGATAGCAGTTATGTTTATCTACCAGTCAGTTTTATATTGTTGCAATAATTTATATCACCATACAACCAGTAGAATACGAAGTTATGTTGTAATTATCTTTGTAGTGTGGTAGCGAGAAATCAGTATGCACCTATTTGCTAGACAATTGCATGCAGGCCGATGTGTAAGTGTGTGATATTTCAGACCATACTTTCCTACATGCAACGGTAAGATTGCGACATACATGTATGTATACCTTTATTTTCTTTACATACATGGACGGCTGTTACATGTTCTCGAACTTTAAAAGTTTGGAAATGCTGACCAACTATGCTTGTAACAGAGCTTAAAGACTTGTTGCCATTATCTTCTTCATTGGTGTTGGAAGTGATGCCGAATGTGATATGAATTTGGTGGTCGTAGCATCGATGGGTGGGAAATATTGCGCAACTATGCTTATAAGAGGGCTTAAGGTGTGCTTGTTCCTACCATCCTGTTTGCCATCGGAGGTGAGGCCTATGATATAAATTTGGTGACTGTAGCTTCTGTGAGTGGGAAATGGCAGCTAACTATGCTTATACGAAGGTCTTAGGTGTACTTAATACTGCAGTCATTTTCGTTGTTGGAAGTGATACCTGTTTTATGAATTTGGTGACTTTAGCCCTGGTGGATGGGAAATGGTAACCAACTATGGTAAAACGAGGGCTTGATGCGTATTTGTATCTACCATCCTGTCCGTTGTCGGTGGCGATGTCTATGTTATGAATTTGAGTACTATAGCTTCGTGAATGGGAAATGACAGTCGACTTTTCTTATCAGATGCTTTAAAGTTTGCTTGCCCCTGCCACCCTGTTCTTCATCAGAGGAGATATTTATGATATGAATTTGGTTCCTATATTTTCAGTGGGTGGGAAATGGTGGGCAACTATGCGTAAAAGAAGGCTTAGGGTGTGCTTGGCCCTGTGGCTTAGGGTGTGTTCATCTTTGGGGGTGATGACTATGTTATGAATTTGGTGACTATATCTTTAACTGTTCGGAAATTACAAGCAACTATGCTTATAAGTGAGTTTAGGGCCTACTTGGCCTTGCGGTCCTTTTCGTCGTGGGGGTTGATACCTATATAATGAATTTGGTGGATATATCTTAGACGGTTTGGAAATAACATCTAACTATGCTTATAAGAGGGCTTAAGGCTTACTTAATGCTGTGATGCTTTTCATGGTCAGAGGAGATGTGTATGTTATGAATTTGGTGGCTGTATCTTAAACGGTTCGGGAATAACAGTCAAATATGCTTATCAATACGCTTACGGCATAATTGACCCAGCGGCCCTTTTCATTGTCGGGGGTGATACCTATGTTATGGATTTGGTGGTGGTATCGAAAATTACAGCCAACTATGCTTATAAGTGGGTTTAGGGCATACTTGACCCTGCGGTAATTTATGTTGTCGGGGGTGATGCCTGTGTTATGAATTAGGTGACTATCTTAAACGGTACGGAAATTACAGTCAACTATGCTTATAAGTCCTCTTAAGGCACAATTGACCGTGCGGTCCAATTAGTTTTGGGGGGTGATGTCTATGTTATGAATTTGGTGACTATCTTAACAGTTCGGAAAATGCAGTAAACTATACTTATAACTATGCTTAGAGCATACTTGACCCGGTAGTCCTTTTCGTCGTCAGAGCTGATCCCTATGTTATGAACTTGGTGGCTGTAATTTAAATGGTTCGGAAATTATAGCCAACTATTCTCATAAGTAGTTTTAGAGCAAACTTAGCCCTGCTGTCTCTATCGTTGTCGGGTGTGATGCCTATGTTATGAATTTGGTGACTATATATTAAACAGTTTAAAATTATAGCCAACTATGCTTATAAATAAGATTAGGGCATTTTTGATGCGTATATGCATTGCGATTCCAGACTAGCATGCGTAGAGACTTCACCTCGTTTCGCGCAGGTGGAATGACTAAGCATGAGACTCGTCCCACCAGTATGCCAGGTGAAACATGACCAGAAGGAATGTGATAAAAACAAGGTGGAATGATAGAGCATGAGACTTGTCCCCACAAGGACACCAGGTGAAAGGAGGCTAGAAGGAATATGAGAAAACCTAGTTGAAATGACAGAGCATGAGACTCTTCCCCACCAGGATGCCAGGTGAAAGGAGACCAGATGGAATATAAGAAAACGAAGAGGGAATGACAGAGCATGTGACTTGTCCCAGCCAGGACACCATGTGAAAGGAGACCAGAAGGAATATGGGAAGACCAAGGTGGAATGACAGAGCAGGAGGCTAGTCCCTACCATGGAAGGGATGAGAGGTACGAAGGATTGATAGAGTGTAAAAACACTAAAGGAGATCGGTAGGACTCTGAGACAACTCCAGGGGTGGAAGACAGGAGAGGGGGCGAGAAATAAGCGAGAGAGTTGGGAAGAATATAAGAAAACGTCCCCCTCAAGAGGGATGGAACGAACGAGAGAGGCAGGATGGAGACTGGGAGGGCTGTGGAAAAATCCAGGGGGTGGGAGACGAGACAGAGAGGCATATGAGAAAACCTCAGGAGTGGGAGATGGGATATGGGGATTAGGCGTGGGTGACACCGATATACAGGATTAACTAGAGAGGTAGGACGGAGACCGAGAGAATGGAGAGACGAGAGAGAGCGCAATAATGGGAGAACTATGAGCACTGGAGTAGAGGGGCAAGAAGGAGAAGAAGAAAAATATGCGAGGAAAACCTCGAGGGATATAATGTGTGAGACGAGAGAGACTGGAAGGAAAATGAGAAAAAACCCAAATGGAATGCAAGAGCATGATGTGCTGAGGTGAAGTGATGGAACAAAAGGGAAAAAAGGGAAATTTAAGATTGCCACTGCTGGCGAGGAATGACAGAACAGGATTTTTCCGCGTGACATCATCTAAGAAGACGGTCGGCTTGTTCCTTGTCCCTATTCGCCATCCCCTGATGCAGAACCCCCTATTTCTAACTACTACAATATATATATATATNTATATAGTAGTTTTTGAAATGCTGCAAGAAGTCTATATTAGTTTTAACCTCGTGTTCTATAAAGAATCATCGCACGAGGTTTGTGCGTGGAGTTGTAGGTAAACATGTGCATTGTAAAGAATCTAATGAAAGTGGTCTCAGTGTATCCCTGCTGGAGACTGAACCATTATATAAGTGTATAGAAAATCAGCTGTTAAGATAAATAAATCAATGGCGATGTATACAGAAATGATGAAAAACGAATGATGAGGAACAGTCTAAAAAATATGTAGGATACCGTGAGCAGCTCACTATGCTTCACATACTCTCTGGTATATCTCCGTAGAACATTTCATTATATTATAAGCAATAATTTTATATTTATGAGCAAACATCAGGGACCGATAGCGAGTGAAACACCATGGCAAGGTGTTTATATAATGACATTTTTTTTCATTAATAGGAGTTCACGTCACTTAACAAAATACCAAAATACAGGGTTGTTGAAGCGAACCACGCTACCTCTGTTAATAAAAATGTTTTTCCTCCCTTATGCTTAACACTGTACAGTTAATAAAAATAACAAATAGGTTTGAATGGCAAAGTACACTCTGAGTTACAAGAAATGGAATTTGTCTTGAAGATTACGTCTTGCTGGTCCTAACACGCTTCGGTTTTTTAGCTGGTGATAGCTAAATAAAACCTTGTAAGGACAAACCATTATTTTTTAAAATTATTTTCATGGCTTAATTCTTTTGTTGCGCTAGCTATAACTTGATAGTGAATTGTGAGATGGGACGCAAATTAAAAACAAAATAAAAAATATTTAAAAGGAATAAACGCTGGTGTTTTGATTAGTTTCTTATTTGATTCTTGTAATGTCCCAATTGGTCTTGATTGGTAAACGTCAAATGCCATACATTTAGAGTGGGTGTATAAGTAATCAAAATTTTTGTTTTACATACGTGGACAGAAGAAATTATGATTTTTCACATATGTAAATGAGGGATGTTGATAAATACTATTTGCTAGCCTGTCATGTGATCATCAAACATTGCGGGAAGTGAAGTACTCATACGAGAGAGAAGAAGAAAAGTGACGGCCTGGAGGCAGATAAACGAAACAAGGCTCACAGGACGGGATGGCGTGAAATAAAGAGAAATCAGGGCGAGCAATCGCAGACACGCGTGGCAGGGTGAGTGCCAACTTAGCGGAGATACGACTGTGGCGCCTCCCAGCGGTCCCTGGCAGAAGCTGCGACACGGACAAAGGCGCTCCGCACGCCGATAAAAACAAACAGACGCCAAGTTTCCGTGCATCATCGCCTCGGTCGAGATAGGCGCGCTCTCATATCCACAGGCTTCCGGCAGTTCCGAGGAATATCGCCCATCCCCCTGCGCCCCGTTCAACCACCATAACCGCGCCGCCCAGGGGTGGTCTCCGTAATGTGCAGGCCCTCTATGAGACCATTCCGCCTTCCCGTCCCGCAACCTCTGCAGACGTTCACTGGGCACAGTACAGGCATGATTGCCCTTAGCCGAAAACTTCAAAACTGCGCCACGCCAGCCGAAATTCGTCGTGCAACACCGCCACAAGAACGAGTATAACTGGCCAGTTGTCACTGTTAGGATACGTGCCCGCGATTCAGCTGTATGGAGAAAATGGGTTAAAGTGCACGCCCGAGGTGCGCAGTAGCCACTCTCCGTGTCTCGGGACACCTCAAAGCACCTGTATATATAAACAGTGTCCTAACCTCAAATCCTATCCACGTCGTTTATGATAGTCGGTATGGGCAGATAAAGAAGTCCAATGTTTAGACAAAGAGAGTGGCTACTGCAATTGGTAAATTTACTTTATTCATACAAAAGTTCTTGTCTTTTGAAAATTAAGATGTAAACGAACGCGTTCATCCCTGATCACCAACCACGTAACTTTGGCAATTACATTGGTGTGAGGTACGTCAATTTTAGGAATACGTGGAGAAGACGGAAATCGGCCTATCCCGTTTTAATCTTTATCTTTATTCTGTAAATTTAACTTCGTATTCGGAGATTGCCACGACAGCAACGGCAGAGGGCAAAACCTACGCATAGCGGAGTACAATAACGTAGCAGTGGTAAAACAACAGGGGATCTGGCTGAACTATAAAATTTGCATTAACTAATGTTGAAGTTATACGCTTCTCAACTTCAACACATTACATACCATATCCTTGCAAACAAATTAATAAAATACACACGTGTTCACATGCAAAATAAATAACAATTACTGATTCCTGAAAAACAAATAAAATATCAGTTGCAGAAATGATATCATACATTTAAGAACAGTGCGATGAGACACCTCAAGTTGTTAATTCAATCAGAAGGAAAAAACTCTTATTTCATCTTTAAATTTTAATCTAAAGATAAGTTTCTGCATTTTTAAAGTTCCATTTTAAGATAATTCTTCTTAGCTCACTTTTTTTCTTCATATTTTGTAAATTCTATACTTTCCCTTATTTAGAGTTTTGAAAATATTAATGATTTTCTAAAAACTTTGGCTTATTTTATATGTGTGTTCGGATAAATATTAACAGTGATTCGCAAAAATTATACAATCACACTTTTTTATGCTGGAAATCACTAAATCGCGTATTGAACAATCCACGAAGGAAGTTTCGAAATTGGAAACGCAACTGCTTATAAAACTGCGCCAGGCTACCAGCGTAGAGCTTCTTAAAGATCTACTTCTCGTGTGTACTTATAAACTCATTAATTACGGTACATCGAGATAGATTTTTTTGATGTCTTTAGTGTGATTTTGTTGATTTCCCAGCATTTTTTTTTATCACCTGACTCCAATGTCTTTTTTTTTCCTTTGAGATGCCAAATAAAATCGTGTACACCCTACCCGTGCCTCTAGTACACTATAATAATGTTTACTCTCACTTGCCAGGTTTAAAACGATTTCACAGAATTCCACAAAAACTTTAAATGTTATCTAATAATCATACTTTAACTCGGTAAGTATTTGAAATGTCATATTGGAATTTGTTAGCTGTTAAATATTGGGAAAGCTTTTCTGTCATAATATAAAAGTATTTGATACATTGATACAGATACCACATTTAAAAAAAATACTAAAACCCACAGTAGTTAGAAATAGTTCCTTCTGGTGCACCTGACGTCCTGACGAGGACGAGGGGACGAGTTGGTGACCATCTTGGATGATGTCACCAGGCAACGTCCTGCGCTATCATTTCCTGCCGTCGTCGGTCATGTTCGATTTTCCATCCCACTCTGTCATTCCTGGCCACTGATGGCCATCTTGTATGTCCCTACTTCACGCTCTTGTATTCTGAGTGGGGTTTTTCAGAGTCCTCCCAATCTGCTTTATTTTCTCGTGCTCTCTCATTCCTTCCTACCAGATGTCCCCACATCATGCTATTGCATTCCATGTGGAGGGTTTTCTCCATGCTGTCTCTACTTAAGGCTCTTGCATTCCATGTGGGGTTTTTCTCTGAGTCCTCCCGATCTCCTTTAATTTCTCACATTCTCTCATTCCTTCCTACCGGATGTCCCCACTTCATGCTCTTGCATTCCATGTGGAGGGTTTTCTCCTTGCTATCCATCCTATATCCTGGGGTTTCTCCATAATATCTCTCCCATATGTAAACGGTTTCCTCCATGCTATTCCACCCAGGTTCCCACCAGGATGCCAGACTATCGCTCCCAGGTCCCCACCATGATGCCACGCTTCACACTATTGCATTCCATGTAGGGAGTTTTCTCAGAGACCTCCCAATATCCTTTATTTTCTCATGCATCAACCTCCTCCTCTGTTATTCATGGCCGATGTAATCCATGTTGGAATTCCCCTCATGCTCTGTCATTCCTGGCCACAGTGGTCATATTGTATCTCGCTACTTCATGATCTTGCATTCTGTGTGGGGGTTTCCCTCAGAGTCTTCCTGGTCTTCTTTATTTTCTTATGCTCTCTCATTCCCACCTACCAGATGTCCCCACTTCACACTCTTGCATTCCATGAGGTGGGTTTTCTCTGTGCTATCCCCCTAAGTCTCAAGGGTTATCTTCATTTTCTCTCTCCTGCACGTGGAGCGGTTCCTCTATGCAACCACACTAAGGTCACCACCAGGATGCCAGGGATGCCACGCTATCCCTCCCAGGCCCCCATCTTGATGCCAGACATCACATTCTTGCATTCTGTGTGGGATGTTTTCTCAGAGTACTCTGGATCTCCTTTATTTTCTCACTCTCTCTCATTTCTTCCTACCAGATGTGCCAACCTCACACTCTTGTGTTCCATATGGAGGGTTTCCTCTGTACTATCCCTTCATGACAGCACCATCCATCTTGCCTGAAGAATGATCGAAATCATTACCCTATCATGCTACTCCTCTCATCATGCTCTATCATTCCACCATGGTTTTCTTATATTCCTTCTAGTCTCCTTTAAATTGGTATCCCTACTCATTAGAATAATTGGCTGTAATTTCCATACCATTTAAGATACAGCCACCAAATTCATAACATAGGCATCACCCATGGCAATAAAAATAAACACGGGATCATGTATGCCCTACGCCTACTTATAAGTATAGTTGGCTGTGATTTCCAAACCCTATTAAGATATAGTCAACGAATTCATATCATAGGTATCACCCCTGACAACGAAAAAGGCTACAGGGTCAAGTATACTCTAGGCAGACTAAAATAAGTTAGCTGTAATTTCCTAACCATTTAAGATATCGTCAACAAATTCATAAAATAGGCATCACCCCCGAGAACGAAAAGTGCTGCAGGGTAAGTATGCTCTAGGCCTACTTATAAGAATAGTTGCCTTTAATTTGCGATAAATTTTAGTTTTAGTCAAAAAATTCATTACATAGGCATCACTTCCGAAAAAGAAAAGGACCGCAGGGTCAAGTATGCCTTAAATGCACTTATAAGCATAGTTGACTGTAGTTTCCAATCCATTTAATATAAAGCACCAAATACATAACTTAGTTGTCACCCCCGACAACGAAAAGGGCGACAGTTCAAGTATACTCTAAGTGCACTTATAAGCATAGTTGACTGTAATTTCCGAACTGTTTAAGATACAACCACAACTGCATAGCATTGATATCACCCCCAACTACGAAAAGGGCTGCAGGGTTATGTATGCCCTAAGCATACTTATAAGCATAGTTGACTGTAATTTACGATCCGTTTATGATACAAGCACCAAATTAATAACATTTGTATCATCCCCATGATGAAAAGGACGGCATCACAATTAGATCCTACACCTGCTTATAAGGTGATCGGGAGTACCCTGAAAAAAAACTTTACATGTAATGCAAGAGCATGAAGCCTGGCATTATGGTTGGGACCTGAGAGTGATAGCCTGGCATCCTTGCAGCGCTTAGGTGGAATTGCATGGACGAAACCCTCCACACAAGGGAGGGATAGCATGGAGAAAACTCTCCACATGGAATGCAAGAGTGTGATGTGGGGACATCTGGTAGGAAGGAATGAGAGAGCATGAGTAAATAAAGTGTGACAGGAAGCACTCTGAGAAAATCCGCCTCATGGAATGTAAGAACGTGGAGTAAGGACATACAAGTTGGCCATCATTGGCCAGAGATGATAAAGCGGGAGGGGAAATCGAACATTGCCGATGTCGGCAAGGAATGAAATAGCAGGATATTGCCTAGTGACATCTTCCAAGATGGTCGCCAGCTCGTCCCTTCGTCCCTGCTAGGACAACAGTTGGACTAGAAAGAACTATTGGTCACTACTATCCACTTACAATATATTTTGTCATGCGAAGAGTATTTAAACATACCACGGCATGCTGTAGTCATGGCCAGCTGATTCTTAAATATTATATTCCCCTCAATTTACAATTCGTACTCTGTAACGAGTTAATTTCGTATGGAATGAGAACAAATATAATTTGGTGAAGATATATTTTATGTAATATGATTTTTTTTTTTATGTCCACGTAATTTTTTTTTTTTTTTAGCAAACTTTTGTAAACCGCGGTGGTACATTTCACCACACAAATAATTACGGTTTGCTTATCTGCAAAGAGTGGAAATGTACGTATTAGAAAAGACTTACATTTTAACATTGTGTTATCAGTGTGATCTTGTAGTTACGTAACACAGTTAAAGACGAAGATATCGAATTAAGAATACTACCAAAAAGTTTTTGGTAGTAATAGATATGGTGATTCTCTTTTAAATACAAACAATTTCCGAGGTAATATTTTATGAAAATTTATTGAGCTGTATAACCTAGCTCAATTCCTGAACAGAGTACACCTCGTGAAAATGATATTCATTGGTAGACCTGCAATAAATCTAAAGCTTTTGCGTATAGGACGATATGCGTGTCTGTATTCTGTGTTATTGTATGATGTTATGCAGACATGAAAATATTTCTTACTGACTACTGTTAAATTAAAAACTGGATGACGCTAACAGCCACTTATATGCACAAATAACGTGGCATGACCTGCCTTTACTGTGACGGTGATGTCAAGAATAAATGGTTTCTGTCTGCATAACCCCACACAATAACTTAATTTTATGTCGATTATCATCTCGTCCACATTTTTTTGTTGACTGTACATAAAATCATTTCTTTGCATACAAGAGATTGAACCTCTCTCAGTATTAGAGTTAAACTCTTGGTAGGGTTTATGTTTTCCTCTTTTTCTGTTGTCGAAAATTACTTCACAGGGTTTATTGGTCTAATGGAGAAACACTTTGATGTAATATGACGGATAAACATGTGTGTTCGCTGTACTATAGAATATTACGTACAAAAAAAAGAGAAAAAATTCATACAACTACTCAAAGTATCAAAATGCTTAAATACTATATTTTGATATTTATTTCCAAGTTTTTCTTGTTTCTTATTTGAAACAGTTGGAATATTTGAAAGGTATGCGAGGTTTTCAAATCCCTTATATATTAATAAATCACTGGCGTCACAGTAATTAGTTCGAGATGAGAGTGCAGAAACGTGCACGGTCTCATTGTTTTCCTTTGGGCAGAACGTGTATTTCGTTGGGACGCGACTGTACCAAAACACAGTGTTGGTCGCTGGAAATGCGAACTCGATATCGGAAAGCAATTTTTCTTTTGTGCTTGGATTTTCCCGGGACGGGGCATCTCCGCCCTCGCCCCTGTGTAGTATGCGCGAAGGGGCACCGCACCCTTGTAACTGGGTGCGAGGGGTAGAGCCCATTTTTTTCTAAAAAGGTACACACACACAGTCGGGGAGACGTATAAGACGGCAACCTCCCCAAGGCGGCTTGCTCGAGACGAAGATGGCCCTCCACCTGTACCCCCGGGCCTATCCTGGATGCCAGCCACACAAAACGTTTTAGGGAGCGGATAGAATTCTAACTATATTGTACCATTGAACCCTCTCCCCCAGGTCCTGGCGAAGGGGCTGATACCTCCGCACCTCGATACACAATTCAGCAGGCGCTCCCGAATTCTCTGCAGCGCGCGTCGCCGACGTCTCAACGAGTTCCGCATGTCACATTTAACTCGCTTGCTTTCCTCGCACGATAGTTCGCCAGACGGGCGGAACGTCTCATTTGCACAGACCCACACATCTCGCCGTATTATTTTGTGACAGCTCGTGCTTAAAGCACGTGTAAGCATGCACTATACTATCGTCACTATAGTCCATTTACGACTATTTCACACTTTTCTGAAGCACTGCTAAGGTTCTACTTCCAGGATATTTCTCCGCCGCATACAAACAAGTTAACCAAGTGTACAAAATCACACCAAAGGGACGACGTACCACATTCGTGCGCACTCAATGCAATAAT
This sequence comes from Clitarchus hookeri, assembly GCA_002778355.1. NCBI lineage: Eukaryota > Metazoa > Arthropoda > Insecta > Phasmatodea > Phasmatidae > Clitarchus > Clitarchus hookeri. The sequence continues at coordinate 102,069 of NQII01000690.1, forward strand.
ATTTTGCACTAGAACTATTTTTTGTGGGCGTTGCCAACACACCTGTTTTCTCGCTGTTTTATTTATATTAATTATAAATGAAATAATATATATTATAAATAAAATATAAATAACATTTCAATTTAACTAAAAATTAGGTAACTTTACGTGAACACAAGTTCAAAACGCTTGTGATCGTGGCATATTTAGGAAAACACCAAACACGTTATACATGGGGTGATTTTTAAAAGGTTTGGTTAAAAAAGTGTGAAGAACCCGCGAATAGAATATAGACTATAATATTAATTTGACTCGCCCTGGGAACAGAATACATAAATACACAAAGGCGAAATTGTAAGGCGATTTCTTTGTGGTGGTCTGGGAACGGGCTTTATGTCAGATTGGCTACTACGTACTGTGAAAAGTTACCTATATGCTGGGCTGCCAGCTGGCAAGTAGGTTACCTGACGCTGATTGGCGAACTGGGTTACAGCGTGTTGCTGATCAGTGACGCCATTTTGTGACTGGATTTCGTGAAATAAACGGCTATTTCACCTCTGTAGATATACTTATTTATATACTTCATCCAGGAACAAATATGATACATTTTATCCACATTTCCAGAGACTAAATGAGATTCACAAAATACTTGTGCATAGCTTCTCAGTGATATTTCTGGAATTATAGAAACGCGTGGAAATCATCAAGAAGGTTTTTCTTTCATGTGTACATATTGAAAATTCCCGTGTCTCTACATCATAAAGCCAAACCTAAAAACCCTAAAATTAACCGTTTTCAAAGAATGACTCACAGAGGCCTAGCTTCCTGTTTGCCTAGCTGAGTATAAAGAAACGTTGTCTAAAAAATATATTCTTGAATTGTCTAAACAACCAAAATTATTATAAATGCTCACAGCTTACACGTACATAGAAATGTTATACTCTCAAACCATGTTAGGAGATGTATGTAACCTTTAGGCTCAAAATCATGCAGATGGTACAGGACTTTAAAATAAGTATTTTAATACAGTGAACCCACTGTCAAAAATGTATATTTCAGACACCACGAGGGCTTGAATGAGTAATATGTGTGGGGAGCGTGTGTGTAAACTGCTTTAGTTTTCATAACAAACAACTGTCTTCTGTGTCGACGGTTGGTGTGGTTAGCTAACAATGCAATACGAACTCGCCTGTAATGTGTCCACTGCGGCGTTTGCCACCGTTTACAGTTCACACCTGGTTGCAGAATATGGAGCATTACTGGTCACAGGAACTTGAAGACATCTATTAAGTGTATGATGCAGCAGGATGTAGTGCAAGGAAAGCCGCCCCTAGAGCATCCAAGATAGGCACACTGTCTATTCGTGGAAAGAGAAGAAGAGGAGTAAATTGTCAGTGTGTAGTTTAATCAGAAGCAGCCCATTCAAACGGGAATTATATTACACAAAAGGTAGATTTCAGATGGAAAAAAAATTAAGACTGGCTTACTTTTCAAAAAACATGACCAAAATCAAGAAGAAGATGATGATGCTATCGTGTTCTGTATTTTGTGTGGGAGAGTAAAGGAAGAAGACAAGATCCAATATATGGAATGTAGGTTACGGATTCACATACGATATGCCAAAGTGAGGCCTACCATCACGATACATTTCTGCTGTACAGACTACAAATAGATTATAGTAACATTCATTTACCATGTTATTACTGTGTTCTTTCTAGTACTTTTATACTCGTCGTTTTGTGGTCCGACTTAAGTGACTGTGGGTCCAAATTAGTCAAGTAGTTTCAATTTGGGCCATTTTCATACATCTGCATTTTACCATTTAATACATATTAGGGTTTATATATTCGAACAAAAAATTGTTTTCGGGGAAAGTGCAGTAATTGGGAATATACTGGTTTAATGTATTGGTCACTTCACAAAATAAGGATTCAACAAAACAAAAAATTGGTCAAAGACAGGCAACGTTCCCCTATTTGCGGTTGTTTGATTGCTGATCATATGCAACGGAGGAGCGTTAAGGTATCTAAAAGGAACAAGACACAAAAGTATCATAGAACCACATCGCCGTAACAAGTATTTCAAGGCGAAACGTAGAGAAATGCGTTACAGCCTAATATTACATATTTATGTTTTTTATTGTTGTGGGAAGTATTTCTCCAAATGGCATCTCTCACTGCACGAAAGGTAATGTGACTCTGTCCAGCCTCGAAGCAGACAGACATTAATTTGTGTTGCCAGCATAATGTCCTCCGAAACAGTCTGCTAAGATTATAGGTGGTTTCCATTTGTCTGTGAAGTAGGTCATTCAAATTGCTTCATACAAGGATTCTGGTTAGAGCCGTCACCGGTTTTGCCTTCTCGACAAACGAGTGCGACACCTTGGGGAGAACAAACACATCGGTATTACAACTATACTTTAGAAAGTGATTTGGCAACAAAATTGATTTTATTGCTTAACTGTAGCGATAACAGACTTAAAAACCAGGACTTAGAGAAACCATTTAAATAAAATATGAATTCCATGACATGACAAATGTCGGAAGGTGGGCAAAGAGAATTTTCAAAATGGAAGTTGGTGAGTAGATAACCAGCGAGAGGATGTATATCTAAGTGGGAAGAAGAAGCTGCAAAAGATAAGAAAATTATCATTATGGGGCTTTCCGTGTATGAGAAAATTGAAAGAAGTTGTGGACGCAAAGAATGCGTAACACAGGAAAACCATCGCAAAGTAATTTTTCATGTTACTGCGCTAATAACATATATAATGACGTTTTACGATTATTGGTAAGCAAATGTTAACTAAATGAATTTGGATACACTAAGACAATGACATAGATGCAGAAACAAAATACATTTCTTGAAAGTATTTGTTTACACAATATTTTGCCCACTCAACCAATCTGCCCTTACCCCAAACATCTGCATTCCTTCCCGTAAACAAAAAAAAAAAAACATTAAAAAAAGTAATTTGTTAAGCTGGACACTTATCTGGTTGTCCCAACATAATCTACATGTGTTTAATACAAACGGCTATTTTTTAAGTACGCTCGTCTAATTTATTTGGTTGCCAGTCTAACATGCTTGTGGTGGCAACAAAATCAGCTTGGTCTAGTACTGGCATTTGTTTGGTTGGATGTAGGGTAATAGTGACATTTGCTTGCCTTCGTTCGAATTTGCAGCTCGAGACTTTATTATTTTTGTGACTATTAGGATAGTAAAAGTATTTGTTAGTGGATTGGTATAAAAAATCTTAATGAAAGACGTTCAATAGGAAGCAAATAAATATGGCTGTGAAACTTGAAGGAATGTGTGTTTGTAGATGGCATTTATTAGAAAAATATATAATTAAAAACATTTTGAGTTTGCCAATAGTCACTTACTGTTTAACTTAGACGTATTAATTATAAGATAACTTAGCACGTTGAAAAAACTACCTTCTGCATGACTAAGCTATACATATATGACTGTTCGGTAGATATACAAAAATTTCTGAGGACTAAAGATGTCCAGTTCCATTTAGTGTTGAAGTGCAATGATTCAGAAAGCGTATATTTCTACGCTCCTTGTTCCTCCAAACGCCGCCCATCTGGAACACCGAACGCACCGTAAAGTAAAAAGGGCAAAAGGAAACCCTCGTGTACTCCTCGAAGGCCCAGCTGGTCCCAGCTCATCCCACAGGGCGCCCCCTCCCACCACCCTTTTGCATGGCACAAGTGCCTGGAGAATTGCAGACCTGCAGAGGAGAGGAAAGGAGAGCGGGTTAAGACGATCCCGAATTGAAAATCAGGTGCTGAAGAATAGGAGGCGGGCGCAAAATGCTCGGGACATACTTAGCACCTGAGTCCTCATTCCCTCGACGACTTACAGACGTACATGCCGGGCCCTGCGCTCTACACAATGTGCGAGACGGAGGGTTTTGTTTCCTCTTTTTGCTCTCTTTTCATTCCTTCCACAGCCACGAATGGAAATTAACGCAGCACTGGTATACAACGGTCCACCAAACAACACTGTGGAACTGTTAATAAAAGAATTATGATACATTTATGACCATTGTTGTCTTAATGCGTATAAAACTAAAAGAAATTTTCCCTTTGAAACTTTTTAGGCCATGGTAAGAAAACTTCCTGCAAATAATGTTTTCACGTCTAAACTGGCCACAGTAGGTATTCTCTCCCCCATTAAAATACGCATGCTACTGTTATATTATATTATATTAAATTTTATGTGTAAAGTATATTATTCAATTTCTAAAAAAAAAATTAAAATAGTTTTATAAATTATTTTTAGAACAAAATATGAATCGTATTAAGAGGTAAATATTGTTACAGCTAAATTATCTGTGAAACGGTTAAAGTTTAAAATGGCAACAAGATGTCAAAATATTGCACAACCTTTACCAATTCGCTGCAAGCTTTCCTATGAGTGATGTCAGTGTTTACGTAGCATGAATACAGCAAACACTGGGTTTATTTTTATGTCGGCTTCAAAACTGTTCAGTCAATCATTGACATTCATCCACACTCACACTGATTACACTGCACACAGCTTTGTCCTACGACCGTTCACGTCACCAGAGTTGTAGCGATGGTATCGGCCTCTGTTGGCAGCTATACACAACCGGTGGCAGCGAAAAGTCGAATCCGTTGATTTATAAGCCGTGATGATGCTGTAAACCAACTTTCACTTTTTGAGGATAGTTTTCAGTGGACGCGGCTATGTTTGTGGCAATCTGTGTATTTGCCAGGCAAACGCTGTAATTTTCTTTATTTTAAAGAGTGCCATCATTCAGCGTCAATTTGAATAATTTCAGCATTTATAATCAAACTGTCTAACATAGACATCATACGTAAGTATTTTATTTTGGCTTTTTATTTATAATATTATTAATTCGTTTTAAGTTGAACCAAGAAGGAGACAGAAGCTCAAACTCAAAATAACCGTTGATACTCCGTTCAAGTCCCTTCTTCACTGTGTCAAGGATAACAACATAGCATTTTTATGTAAGTTATTTTTTCATGCATATGTGCTAATGGAGTATATGTCACGGTGTTTCTTGTCTCAGAGGTAGGACGTACAAAAACAATTGTTTGTACGTGGTGTGGAAAAACAAGCACAGTGTGGAGTGCTAGTCGCCGACTCCCGACTGCGAGTCAGTCGCACTAACCTCACGAGTGAACACTCTCGACAGTACGATCACGAACTTTGGCGCTAATCCCTCTGGCGAGCAGGACTCAATGGACGTCAGTCGGAGACCGCGCGAGAGTACTGTAAGCTGTTGCTGAGTCAGCAGACGCAGCTCTGCTCCCCCTCCTCTCACTTAACACACAACCATACCACTCCCTTCCATCCGCTTTCAAGAGACATAACGACAGTATCCTATATGCCTCAGAGTTCGCTGCATTTGAATTATTGTGTTCCCTCTCCGTCCCTTTTACCAGGGTTGGTGAGGGGGTGGAAAGGGAGAGGAGGTAGACCATGCTAACTCGCATTGTCTCCACCTCACGCCCCTCCATCCCTCGAACCCTTATGCGACATGTCTGGAGACGAGCTTCACCTTCAACCCGCGCGCTGTTAATGACATGCAGCTGGAGGGATTATGTTCGCGAGCCCAGGATCTCTCAAAGGATGGGGATTGCTTTGTATTCGGCCAAACTAATACTGGCGAAGCGCCGAATGCGAGTGCCTCTACGGCCGCGTGGTTGCGGCAGACCCCCGGGGTGACTGCTCTCGCTAATGAAGACAATAGTTGTTTGTGTACATGCGATCATGCTGTCGAATAATACAAGGTGAGCCTAGAAGCAATAGACACTTTCAAAGTTATACAGAAACAGTTTTAATTGCATGGCTGAAATAATTTCCTCCATGGTTTGAGGGTTGTCTCTTGAAGTTTACATGGCATGGATAAATGTACTTTGCCTTAGTTCTAACCAAGTACAATTTGAGAAGTTTTGAGGTTTGTTCCGAATGTCGTTCTGGAGAAAAGTACATAAACATCTTAGATTCATCTAATATTTAAAATGCATATTGGAAGATAATTTTACATTTTATATGTACGTTAAATCTTCGTTTTGTGCGGTTTTGCATTTTCTGTGTTGAGGTTTCGAAATGTCCAAAGCGCACACTGTTCATATAAAATTGGTAACAATAATTAAGAAACTGTAGTAAGAAATTACTACAACGCTTTATGTAACGAGCACAAATGATGTATAAGCAGTTGTCTGTTGAGCAGTACAGATCCTACTATAATGTATGTTTAGAACATAATGTAACCTACATGAACGTAATAGTCGCTCTGTTGTTGTAGGTTTCAAGTATGTTTACTGAGACACTGCGGCATGCATATCGATGGGGTTGGCTTTTTATTAATCCTAGCATATTTACACAAGATTGCCCGTGTATGAGAGGACACTGGGAAATACACGACCCCATTTTATGGGTTCCGGCCAAAAGGCGTCCGCCAAGTTTGATCTAGAGCCTTCGAACGGTGTAGGATTGAGATAAGTGATTACGTTTTATGTAGGGATTTTGAGTTCGGGCCTAGTGACGTCCGGAGCTTACAGTATTTTAAGTTGGGTAATGTAAGGCATCCCTGCAAGATTTAGTCCAGATGGTGTAGAGATGAGATACACTACCCCGTTTTCTGGTGTTTTGGGGCTTTAGGGCCCAAAGGTGGGTCGGAGACCATTTTGAACAATACAGTGAATGTTTACCTACAACATTTGTAAAGATCCGTCGGACGGTGTAGATTTGTAAAGGAGCAAACATACGTAGATATATACAAAGTTTGACTTATGTATACAGGTTGGTCGAAAATTAAAAGCCCAAACTGCGGGAGGGGATTTGTTATGAAAAATAATGTTGAAAAATACAGGACACCATATACCTAAACAGACCTAGGATGGCTAGCATTACGCATGTGTGTTTGCAAAGTGAGAAGCATAAGTCATATTTTTGCTGCGGACTTTGTAGGCGTTGTACAAGGCATTCGAGAAAAATACGTTTTCAAAACCCAATTCTGATAGGCTCATATGTCCTTTAATATTCTGTTTAGGTATCTGGTGTCACATATATTTTCGACTTTGTGTTTCATAAAGAATCACCTCCTTCAGTTCAGGCATATAATGTCCGAACAGTCTGTATATATAAATCAGCAATTTGTCTGTGATTAATGTATAGAAATATATATTTTATTAATCTCTCTCTTTTATTATAAGTTACATCGTCCTTAGTCGTTCACATCAACTTGCCCTTCAACCCTAAGTATAAATTTCTATACTGATATTAAAAATAAAGCAATGTATAAAAATATTCCTGTAGTTAGTAAAATATTTCCTGTAACATCAAACACATTATTTCAATTTACGTATTGTTATATGAAGCCTGAGGGGCGTATCTGAGATCGCGAGGGATGGAGGTCTTAATTAAAATGAAAGAACCAAATTTGATTTCAAATTTATTCACACACCCATAATTTTAAGTATTAAATTATGTAACTCCACTCTAACTCTTTTTTATTTCTCAGTGAGCACAATATTCAGTGTATATTTCAACTCTAATTAACGTCCTTCTTAATGTCTCTGATCAGTTATTGTCTATTAACTCATACTCATCATTATCACAATTTCAGTCTGTCTTTTGCCATCATCTGTAATGTATTTTACTCACGCATCCAGTCCGATAGTCCAGTCTGCCAGCCGCACTCTTCACTGCCTGATACTCGCAGTTGCAGATTTCCCTTCCGCTGGTCACTTCTCTCGCCACTCGTTGTCTATCACTGACACTCAGCCACTCTTCTATTCGACAACAACAACTCAACTCCGGTCCAGAGGCCCGTTGCACGATTTATACTCTGCTGGCCTTGACCTGGAAAGGTCGACGCACCCCGAGTCATGCGGACAGAGTCTAGGGCCGTAAATCACTGCAATATTTCTCAAATAGAAGCAGAAACTTAATACCACCAAGGTGAGCAGGGCGCGCCACAAAATAATTATCATGTCGGCTCGCTTTTTTGTAATAGATACGTGGTTCTTGGTTTAGCGTGCGCCTGTACTTCAAAAAATNGGCTCGCTTTTTTGTAATAGATACGTGGTTCTTGGTTTAGCGTGCGCCTGTACTTCAAAAAATTCCATTGCCATGACGCCGCCACTGCTGTCCTTCACTTCCACTCGCACAGAATGGTCGAAGCGAGATAAAGTACACGAATGCACAAGCATGTTAATTTAATTCTTGGATGCTATAAACCAGACATGTAAAACAACCCAATTTGAAGTGCTGTCACAATCCACCAAATTTTTATTGATTCCCATTCGTCTGTGGTGTACGGTGTTTTATTGCCACATATTCTAACGAACACTGTATCGCCGTATGCTAATAGCTACTTTTTTTTAGGAACTATGGAACAGTTAGCGCGTGGTAGTTTGTTTCTGTTAAATCATTACTCAAATTCAGTATTGCATATTTAGAACATCGTGAGTCGCAAAGGAACATCGTGAGTCGCAAAAACTAGAAAATATTTGTGATAGGTTATGTGTTTTTCGCTATTAAAATGAAAGTGTGTGGCTCTACGATAGCACCTACTGGTAGCAGATTGTTCCTTTGACCCCAACAGTGTGCTTGTGTTACGAACAAATGGAAATGAAGGAAGAAAGCAAATAATCAGTAACAGTTCGTGCTCACTCTAATGGAATTATCCATGCAATCACCGTATCAGAATCATGAACATAAGCATGTCTACGAAATACGCGCGTATGTCATCTGATTCGAAATCAGCTTTTCCGTAAGCGTTAGTAAGTAGAGAGAAAGTACGACAGGCAGAAAGAGAGACGGAGGGCAGACGTAATATAGAAGTTGGCGTTACAAAGCCACGAAGGGAAGGCAAAAGGATGGTCGATAAGAGGTGGGGTGAGGAGGGGAAGAGGGACAGACGTCTGTAATCCCGGTAGGTTCAGGAAACTCGGACGTAAACCCGGAGACAAGGGCGTGTCTTTAATGCTCGCCGGCTGGCTTGTTCCTGCTCGACGTTGCCGTGTAAGATGTCGCGGTCTGTGAGGCTCCCGCGTGGCC
>NQII01000690.1:111223-137828 GCA_002778355.1 Clitarchus hookeri
GGGGGGGTGGTATCCCGTGGCTCCCGCTGAAATGAAGCGGGGAGAGCCAGAAGGCTAGCAGCGCTGTGTGCTGTTCCGAACTATTCCAATTACCCCCATGTTCCGTCAGATTTCACCGGACGGAACATTTTCTGGAGCTGGCTCCGGGGCAAAGTAGCTGCACCGACCGAGGGATGCGAGGAGCGGGCACGGGGAAGGAGGCCTTGAGTACGGAGGAAAGGGCCCTAACATTCAGCCGGGGCTAGATCTGAGCCGATGTTTGTCCAGTCTCAATAAACATGAGGAGTATTTCACGGAGCCCGAGAGTTCTCTGCAGTCACTCGCTGCTGCACAGCGGACTATGTCCACCAACTGCCCTAGCTGCACAAATCAATCATATACACATCAGCATTTGAAAATAAAGCCCGTCCTTTATAGTTACGTGTATTTTAAAGTAAACGCAACTGTCATACAGTCATTTGGGATAACTTTGTACCAGCCAGGGCTACATTGTACCACCTACTCAATTTAATTTCAAATGAAGGTTCGCAGAATACACCCATATTACTCTGTTATCTGTAAACGCAGTTTTCAACAATTAAATTTCCATAAATGCGAGTGTCCTAATGCCGTTGTTTTAAATNCTCTGTTATCTGTAAACGCAGTTTTCAACAATTAAATTTCCATAAATGCGAGTGTCCTAATGCCGTTGTTTTAAATTAAAAACCGTGCTACAATGTTAGCTTTATTTTGTACAATGGTACCTCAAGTTACAGTATCTAAATTAACGTTGGTAGTGAATTATAAAAATTAGTTCTACCGTCATAACTACATATACACAAAAATGAAAGCTTGGAAACTTTTAAGAAATGTCCATGAAGTATTTACTATAAGAGAAGTATTGCAAATTGCGGGTGATAAAAATGTTGTAAATATTTTTAATATATAATTTATATTATTTAAATCTACAGAAAAAATGCAAATCATTTCACGTCAGGTAGAGACAGTACAGCCTTCATCGATCTTCGGAATGGGTAAGAAATGTTTTGTTATATCGTTCACAGCTAGTGTTATTCCTTTAACTGAACAAATAGTTTATGTTTACAAGGTTTATATAGACAACCTACCAATCTGTAATTCTAACAAAAATTTTCAGTTCAAGGTTCAGAAAAATGTTTTATTGTAAGTATTTTCCTCAGATATTCATATGGAAATGGGGAGCAAATGATATTTGTATTGCTATAATTCAGATTAATAATAGCCTAGTATAGGTTTTAAAACATTTTAGGCATCACCCTGACATGAGTAATAACTAAACTTTTGGATACGGTGGGAAAATTCAAATAAGCAGGATTTTCAAAAGTAGACAAGATTTATCTCTCTGATGAAGTAGATACCACGGAATAAATAATTCTGTCTGAAAGTTCATATTCTTGAATATAAAACACAGTTTCGTATAGAAAAGTTATTTTATGAAAAGTCACTTGAAGGTATTTAAATGTAATGTCACGAACAAAGGAACACTGTTTTATAATTTCATTATACAAATTGTTGGAACTGAATCGAAAGATATAAAAACGAAAAGCAATTGCTAGAATTTTAAACTTTTTTTTTATAGGCTATTAAAATAATTTAGAAAAGTGTCTTAACGCAATGCAGAATAAAGACTAAAACACATGTGGAATACAAGTAATGTAAAGATAGAGCGAGATGTTCCTGCTAGAATTTCTCACCACTCATGTGTTTCTAAACTAAATTAATAAATCTTGAAGCAATTAACAATGGACGAACATGCACATGATTGCATAGTGTCCAAAGCTGTACATTCGGAAATGTGAAAATAATTTTTTTTGTGAACTTCAAAAATTTGCTTAAATACTCTCAGAAATGGAAGAATGTCCGTAAATGAACTAAAATAATAGATAAACAAGAAGAAAATTGCGTAAAGTAAGATCAATTTTTATTAGTTAAGAGCCGCAACAGAAAACATTATGATTAAGAAAGGACAAAAAACCTGCTGGAAAAATGTTTAGAAAGTAAAGTTAAAACTACCACAGACGAAAACACTTCCCTTCACTTCTAACACGCACAAAGTGCACACGGCCTTAGGAACAGAGCATTTACAGTCTAATAAACGACGAGAACGTTCAAGAAATTGATTGCAATCATAACAATACAAATCCACATAAATTGAAAAATTCCAGAAGTCGAAAGCACCTAAAAATAGCAAAATGTCAAACATCGAACTGACACGAGGTTGCCGCACTCCAGACACCAGACGAAAAATCCGAGCCGTACTCAACAACGGCTACAGAAGAACTGCTTGCCAAAAGCATTCCGAGCCCGCTCCACAAAAGCACATGAGAAATATTCTGACGAAACGCCTGAGCTTTGTCGATCACTATAGAGTCCTCCCGGAGCAGTCAAGACGCATTTTCTCATTTGAAACACTTGGGACTGGAATTTAAAAAAATCGCATGTAATGAACAGAATGGGTGCCTAAGATATATACACTCAAAAGCCAAAAAAAAAACAGGTACACCTACCTAATATCGTGTAGTGCCCCCGCGAGAACGCAGAAGTGCCGCAAGACGACGTGGCATGGACTCGACTAATGTCTGAAGGTATGCAGGAGGCATTTCACACCATGAATCCTGCAGGGCAGTCCACAAATCCATAGGAGCGCGAGGCGGTGGAGATCTCTTCTGAACAGCACGTTGCAAGGCATCCCACATATGCTCAATAATGATCATATCTGGTGATTTAGGTGGCCAATGGAAATGTCTAAAGTCAGAATATTGTTCCTGGAACCACTCGATAGCAACTCTCGACATGTGGGTGTCACATTGTTCTGCTGGAATTGTCCACGTCCGTCAGAATGCACAATGAACATGAATGGGTGCAGGTGATCGGACAGGATGCTTACGTATATGTCACCTGTCAGAGTCGTATCTAGACGTATCAGGGGTGCCATTTCACGCTAACTGCACACGCCCCATAACATGACAAAGCCTCCACCAGCTTTAACAGTCCCCTGTTGACATGTAGGGTCCATGGATTCATGAGGATGTCTCCATACCCGTACACGTCCAACCGTCCGATAAAATTGGAAACGAGACTCGTCAGACCAGGCAACGTGTTTCCAGACATCAACAGTCCAATGGCGGTGTTGGCAGGCCAAGGCGAGGCGTAAAGTTTTGTGTCGTGCAGTCAACAACGGTACACGAGTGGGCTTTCGGCTCCAAAAACAATGATGGTCCGTTCAATAGTTCGCACGCTGGCACTTGTTGATACTCCAGCATTGAAATCTGTTCCAATTTGAAAAAGGGTTCCACGTCTGTCACGTTTAATGATTCTCGTCAATCGTCGTTTATCCCGTTCGTTCACAATCTTTTTCCGGCCGGAACGATGTCGAAGATGTGATGTTTTACAGGATTCCCGATATTCACGGTACACTCGTGAAATGGTCTTACGCGAAAATCCAAATTTTATCGCTACCTCGGAGATGCTATGTCCCATCTCTCGTGCGCTGACTATAACACCACGTTCAAACTCACTTAAATCTTGATAACCTGCCATTATAGCAGCAGTAACCGATCTGGCAACCTTGCCAGAAGCTTGTTGTCTTATACAGGCGCTGCCGACAGCATCGTGTTACTCTGATTGGTTCCACACCTCTGTTGTTTGCATGCGCACGCCTATACCAGTTTTTTTTTTCGCTCTCCGGCGTAGTACCTAACAGTATATTATATTTGTATTTCAACCCATCTTTTATTCTCCCTCACTTTTCAGATTATGGTACAAATAAGTTATTGCGGTAAGCCTGGGAGCGCCAAGGGCGGTCCAGGTGTGCGCATCATATGTCTGGCCGCCTTTATGCGCAAGACACGTAACTGGCGTGCAGTCTTTCTCTCAACTAGCGTCTTTAGAACTTTCTTTTGGGAGCCTATCATTTTATAGTGTGGTAATAAACACGTAGGCAATGATTAGCCTGTACTGATCATTTCATACTTAAAATGGTAGTGAAACACTCGTATTAGCCCTTTTGCAATTTACAAAAATGTTTATTTGACACGGAATAGAAAACGGAAACAAGTAAGCCTTCTCCGGTATGAAAATGTCTTAAATGTTATTCGTAAACAGACAACGCTCAAAAATGTTGAATAGTTCAAATGAAGACGAGACGACATTAGCTCTGCTCTCTGTTTAAGGGCTTAGGCAGGTAGAAAGTGTTATGTTCTGATAGTCTGTTCTCACAAACCTTGTGCACTGTTAATAGAGGGACTACAGTCAGATGGGATGTCCTGTGTATGTTTGACGTTATCTGCAACTAAATACACATTTCTTACAGCAGAACACTGAGTTCCCGCCACATGGTAGACAGCTTCTTCAGCAAAACAGCAATAGGCCTATTGGAGGACTGTTACCTCAAAAGGCATAACTGTTATAAAGTAGAGGCCGAAGAGAATATCTGGTGTCAGTAGGAATGTCTGATTGCTACTGCACTGTAAACCGATTCTTTAGCAATACCAGTAGCTTCATGTATATTTGTTTCCAAAATTTCAGCATGCTCAGACGAGACCAATATGTTGGAAAAAAAACTTTTAATAAATATTAAAACTGGACTGATAAATAATATGACGAGACTTCTGGCCAATGGGAGCAGAAAAGTAGTTTTACCCAGTGGCGAATTGTTCTTGTAACAGCAGGATAGTATTATTTGAGACACCCAATGGCTGTAAATACCAAATTCACCAGCACCCTAATTTATCGGTTTACACCTGAACAATAGTTTTTTAAGCAAATTTTTTGTTAGTACAATGCACCATTTTCTGCGAATACTGGCTATTGTCACCACATCCACTATTTGCAGATGTAGTTTACTAGTCCGTATAATGAATCAATCTAACGTAAGGGAACAGTATTTTTTCTTAGTTGAGATACACTGTGTAAAGTAGATAAAGACCATAACCGTTCGTCGCCAGACTCCAGAGCACTTTGCATACTTCAGTTGTGTTCACAGTGTTCTGTTGGCGGTCAGTGCCTGTATGCTGCGTTGTAGTTAATTATTTACCCAGACGTCCTTAACACAACTGTCTGTTCCTTTGCACTCTTCCAATTCTGCAGCGTCTAGTAATCGTTGGTTGTTACGCTCTATGTTCAGCTTAAGCGTATACTCTCACTTTTTTTTTTACAAATTTATACAAATATCATAATACAATTGTATCTTGCTTTCTATTTAAGCGTTAGCTGTGGTTTTCGATACTATACATAAATAAATTAAGGATAAATTGGTTTTTGTACTTTTTCCANGGTTTTTTTACAGAACCCGTTTTTCGGTAATGATTTATTAATGAAGATAATCAACTCATTTTTTTTTTCACTCCAAAACAGAAGAAAAATATCGTATTCATACACAAATCGCTCTTTTTTAAGATGAAAATGTGGTTTAAAGAGTATATCGTAAACGAATAAGGCAATCAAATGTTGTACTGATATGTCAAACTTTCAATTGTATGGTCGCCCTTACATCAATCATATAACATATTTTTTTTCCTGGCACCCTTTTAAGTACAAAGCTGAGTTTATTTACATAATGGTATCTTAATAGTGCAGCTTGAAATCTTGGAACGGACAATAAGAAATAAATTATTAATAATTTAAACGGATACATATTTGTAAAAAAATTATACGGTGACGTTTGTGTTTCGTCGTAGAGATGCGGTGAAATCGGAGAGCCGTATTTTCGAATAGAACCTGATGAGGCGAAGCTGATTAGAGGCGAAGCTCATTAAGGGGGAAGACGTGAGCCAGGAATGGGCGGCACGCACAGCCTGAGATGAGGACTTGCCCGGGATAAGCTGCGTTCCTCGCGCTCCTGCAGATGAAGCAGCGGCCGCTCCGAGGTGGAGCCCCAGCTCGCAGGAACGCTATGCGCTGGCCCGGCTGTCTCAAGGCGACAAACCTTGCTCACTGGCGCACTGGAACGAAACGCCGTGGCTGTCCTTTCCACCTCAATATTACGATGGAAAAATTTTTTTGTACTTTTTCCAATAAAAAAAATAGAAACCAGTTGCTAAAAAATTTTTTTTTGTACAGCTACAAACATTTTTGTAGCAAAAATCGCAATACACATTTTTGTTATATTACAAATTAAGAGCTGGTTTTTCAACTTCCATTAATGAGAAGTGAAACTCAAATGTGCTCTCGATAACAACACTGTAATGAAACAATAAGATAGAAGGGTGGCAAAAACTTTCAAACTATATCCTGAATTATACTGGAATTCGAACCAACACCTTCCATGTAACCACATAAAGCACTCGGCCATTTCGTAATACAGCTCTTGGACTTTTTTTTTTCGCTAGCATGAATATAGCGTATTAACTTCTGTAAGAGTATTATGATATCGCCACCTTTTGGAGAGGATTTAAATTAGTGATTTAGACGATTATTGCACCTCAAAATGACAACGGATTTAACGATTGCACAGTTGAAGTTTTATTTTTGTAGAATTTATGGTTTTATTGACGTTTTCGTCACAATGAAATTTTTTGGCATTAAAAAAATTCAAGTTACTGTCACAACCTGTTAGGTTGGTTACAAATGTTACTTATTACTGGATAGGAATAATGCACATAGCAGCGTCATCATATGGGTTTACACTTCCTTGAATGTAAAGCAAAAATACTTAATTTTCTTCACTCTCGGAAGAACGCCAAAAGAACAAAAGAAAATATTTTTCTCCTAATTTATTTATTAATTTTGAATGCCTCATCATTTATAAAGATATTCACGTGTTTTAAGTGAGATAATCATCACAGTATGTAGATATGTGTAGCTTTGACTTCTTTATTCCTGCTCGTTATAAAAAATTTTCAAGAGAGCCTATATTGCTAAAACGGTTCTCGCAAAGATACAAAAGAATAANTTAGATATGTGTAGCTTTGACTTCTATATTCCTGCTCGTTATAAAAAATTTTCAAGAGAGCCTATATTGCTAAAACGGTTCTCGCAAAGATACAAAAGAATAAATTTTACAAAGGGTATAATTGTATTTTACAAAGGTTTGCAAGTGCATATAGAATTTCACAGTGAAATTTAGAAAACTTTACACACAGTACTTATAGCTACTAAACAACAGAGTTCTATAGAACGAGCGAAGATATTACAAAAATTCTGTGTTGTTGAATATAGATTCTTGGCCTGATATTCCATACGCTCATGACGCCGTTTTGTGGACAAATACATAAGTTACTATAGTAAGTCACGGCTCCTATTTCAAAGAGAGCTAAATACAGTCATCGTTCTCCCTGGCACATCTGAAAGGCGCATGTGTTTGAGCCATGCGCTGTGTCCAACATAAAGTATACAACTCGAGTTAGGACAGAAAGCAGGCCAAAGAGTGATGAGTGGATAAGAGACAGTGAAAATAGTTCTGACGAAATAAGAATGATATTAGTTTGTGATGCACCCGTATTTTATGTAATAAGATAAGAAGTTATATTATGTAAGACACTAAGCATGCCCCAAGAATATGGAATTACTAGGTCCACTGCAAAACACCTCACCTGGCGCTGGTTTTAACTTCGTTATTTTTATTTTCAATCCCGTTTCCAGATGAAATTTAGCGTAATTATATTTATCCCGGTGCTCTGTGCGATTAGGTTAAGGTAATAATCGTATTTTGTAAATATAATTAAATTTAATTTTGAATATATGACATTGGGGTAAGTTTACGATTAGGGTGTGGTTTTAACATTACGTGCACGCGTTAATTTCAATTGTTATCCTTACCGTTCCAAAATATAAATAAATTGAGAATCTATTACCAAAGGCCTTAGTGGTCTCTTTCCAGATCCTTAATATCTACTGCACTTTGCATACGATTTATTTTTATGCTCGCAATAAGACGGAGAGTTCACGTTGAACGTTGAAACCTGTATTGCTTTGCATTTCTGAACAAAATTCGCACGTCTATTGTACTTGTCGAAAAATGCGCTCTCGAAATGACACATAAAAGCCAAATGCTAGTCGTAAAAAGGTGTTATCATATTGTAAGTTTGGCAGCTCCGTCAAACCCTCCGTTCACACGTGAGGCCGATAAATATAAACGGAAAATACCTTGGAATAACTACAATAATAAACTCTTTCTTCAGAATTTTATCTCTTCAGCCTTGCTGCATTTGACGCAAGGAGGCAAAACAAAACCTTGCTTCGCCAAGGAAAGAAGAGCATGGACACAAGTATCTTCATCTTGGAAGCAGAAGCGCAAAGAGAATGTTTTATCGCGTTAGAAGGTTACTGATTGCTCCCAATGTACTGTGTACATGTGTGATCTTATAATTTTTTACTGGATTTCTTCTCTGTGCATGTGAAAATGCTTCACTTTTCACTGTGCCAGTGTTAGTTCTAATCACTCTTCATCTCAAAATTTTTGAGTCATTTTCAAGACGTTAGGTCGCATTAAGAATGTATTACTTAGTCATAAAGGGAACAAGAATCTATAGTATACTGTAAATTAGTTGGCGCAAAATAATTTCACATTTTTATGCTCTTGCAAATTTCGTTAAGAGACTTAAAAATACACATTTACTTAATTGTTTATATTGTACTCAATACATGGTGATAGTAAAAAGAAGCTGCGAAGAAAGTAAGGTTATGTATTCATATACCCAGTGATTCAAGTATAAACTATAGATTAGTACAAAGTCCAGGTAAATCCATATTTGATTTAAATTTTTCTGAATTTGTGAACAAAACACACACGATAGCATATTGCTGAAAAAGTTACAAATGTAATGTCTGTTTGCTGATTTCAACTCTTTCAAACGCGTTATCTGATATACATGCCCGTTGCATAAAAATTGTGTTTATTTTGTGAAGTTTAAACAGCAGGATAAGTAGTGCACATGAGAGAGGTAACTAGTTGAGCCGGTTTCTAGATTCAGAATAATCTACTGGCAAATGTATCAAACTGTCTGTGTAAGGGATAATTTTTTAGAAGTGTTCCTTGTTTTGCGAATTACTTATTGCAAGCCCCTAAAAAATGTTATAAACTTCTAAAAATAATTTTTAGTACAACTAAAGACTTCTTATGTGCGTTCAGTGAAGAATAATGACAACATTCTACTGTATATAAACGCACTAAAGATTTAAATTTAATTTTCTATTGAGATTTATTAATGAGCAATGAATCACGTCCTCTCAAACTTCAGTTGTTTTAATGCTTATCGCGTTACAACCCTAAGATTGTACATATATTTTTATAAATATTGCATACCAAATATTTTTATTCGGTGTTAGATTTGTTGTAATAAAAACTCTAAATCGACTATCATTCAACCAGAAATTCTGATNCAAATATTTTTATTCGGTGTTAGATTTGTTGTAATAAAAACTCTAAATCGACTATCATTCAACCAGAAATTCTGATAAATAAAACGTGCTACTACAATTCTGTGGCCCCTTCCGTAGAATAGCCACATACCAGAAGGCAAATTGTTTGTTGTTATGAATGTACTTTTCAGTCACTTCATACCTGAAAGAGGTTATGGGCGTAGCTAAATAAAGAGTCATGATTAGGTAGAGCACAGCAGTATAAGATGGAGTTTATTGCACATATACAATAACTACTTATGTGACTATTGATAGGGGGAGTTAAAATGGAACACCAAGATTAATTGTATTATTTCCACACGCCATTACATTACACGTGTTCATGTTGCCGGAAGCTGATTCTAGGAAGCGGTTAACGACGGCCGGACACACCTATCTTCAGTGGTCTTCTCGTTCCAATGGCCTGACGACAAAAGACGCCGTTCCCTGTGTTACGCTGGCCTATATCGGGCGCGTTGTTTAATATTTTCGGTCACGTGTACTGGTCTGTGGAGGGGGTTTCTGTAACTGTCTTTCGCAAGGTGTTATTGTAATCACGCTCGTTCTCTGGTTCAATGTCTGAAGGTGTGATCAGGCAGGCTGTCCAGCTAAGGCCTGATCACTTCATAACAACGTGTATCACTAAATCCAGCTTCAAACGTCAGTGAAATGAACAAGAATCATCCTTGAAAAAGTGTAGCCTGTCTTGGAAGGAAGACTCGCTCCTCAAGCATCATGTGTTCAACCAGCGACCTGGTAAGTTTGCAAATATCTGCCACGCTTTTGACTTGAACACGTTTTTAAAATCAGACCAACATGGGTACCACGACGACAACGGCGTTGTAACGTTTGCATGGTGATACATTCCGACCCATAACTTCGTTACTAATAACACTATTGAAATAAATTTGATCTCGCTCTGTCGGGTACACGACTACGATGCGAGTATGGCCTTTATTTGGCAACGCGCATGTGCAAGGCGTGGGTGGGAGCCCGCGGCGACTGGGGGCAATTTTGTGAGTGTGCAAAAATTTACTGTTATGACCTGTATCTCTCGGCTCGGATGTGCTAGCGCACTGATGTTGGTGACAAGAGAAATATCTCGTATAGATATGTTGCCACGAGCCACAAAAGCCAAGTATAAATTTCGTTACTTCCATTTAATTTCCATGTCTCAAAGAAAATGTAGCCTGCTAACGCATACGTGTTGACGTTAACTCCACGGCCATGGCCCTGACGCAACCACACCCCGATTTGTTTCTCATATGTATGCATTACATACGTATTCATGAAAGTTGTATGCAGTCTTCAATGTCGAGTTTATTCGTACAAGTAAACAATATATAANCTGAAAGTTGTATGCAGTCTTCAATGTCGAGTTTATTCGTACAAGTAAACAATATATAACTAGAAGTCTTCATTTTTGACCGCTAGAAGCACTATTTCGCGAAAATCATTGACAAATTTGGACAAATTTTCATTAAGTTTAAAGGTGATTCCAAATAATTATATACGGAAATAGTGATACAAAAATNTTAACTCCACGGCCATGGCCCTGACGCAACCACACCCCGATTTGTTTCTCATATGTATGCATTACATACGTATTCATGAAAGTTGTATGCAGTCTTCAATGTCGAGTTTATTCGTACAAGTAAACAATATATAACTAGAAGTCTTCATTTTTGACCGCTAGAAGCACTATTTCGCGAAAATCATGGACAAATTTGGACAAATTTTCATTAAGTTTAAAGGTGATTCCAAATAATTATATACGGAAATAGTGATACAAAAATNGACAAATTTGGACAAATTTTCATTAAGTTTAAAGGTGATTCCAAATAATTATATACGGAAATAGTGATACAAAAATGGAGAGCGAAGAAAATTATTATTTTTTCCCTGTTGCGTTTACATATTTAGCAGAGAACTTTATAGTATTTACGTTGCAAGACGGGTATATTTCTGGACAGCCAAGTACGAAACTGCTTTCGTTTGTTTTAATGATATAACGTACTTAATGCTGAGACTCGGCGAAGTATGATCGTAAAATGTATAATAAATGTATCTCAAAATAGGGACAAATGAAATATACAGGTTGTTCTCAAACATGTGGGAAGTGATCAGGGAGACACTCCAAAATAACACACAATTTCCCTGCGAACATATGTCCTAGTTTCCGAGTTACATACCTTCCAATGTTGTACTGGATGTATTCATAACAGTCTTCTGACACATTCAATTTCTAGTAGCTGTAGCCATGTTCGTGTATCCGCAGTGATACGTCACTCTGCAAGAAGTGCTCAAAATGTCCACCTCCACGCGTGAACACGCTGCGTCATTGATTGTCTGAGATGTTGAAATACTCCAGGAATTGCATGNAAAATGTCCACCTCCACGCGTGAACACGCTGCGTCATTGATTGTCTGAGATGTTGAAATACTCCAGGAATTGCATATACGTATCTGCTGGCAACCTTGTTCCACTTTCTGGCGAAGCACTGCTATGTCCGGAACTCGGGTTGCATAAACAATNAAAATGTCCACCTTCACGCGTGAACACGCTGCGTCATTGATTGTCTGAGATGTTGAAATACTCCAGGAATTGCATGTACGTATCTGCTGGCAACCTTGTTCCACTTTCTGGCGAAGCACTGCTATGTCCGGAACTCGGGTTGCATAAACAATNTACGTATCTGCTGGCAACCTTGTTCCACTTTCTGGCGAAGCACTGCTATGTCCGGAACTCGGGTTGCATAAACAATGGCCTTGAGAAGCCTCCACAAGTAATAGTCTAGTGGATAGAGAGCCGGAGTTCTAAGTGAATGACATTCGACGTGAGTCGGCTTTCAGCAATGTAATAGGACAAATAATATCACTCACAGCACTCCAGCTGATCACATTAACAGGCACACCTCGTAAAAGATCGATTACGACCAATACGCGTGGAACAATTTTGGAAGGTCTGTAACTCGAAAACCATCGAATCTAGGACATATGTCCACAGGAACATTTTGTTGAGTTTTTGGGTGTGCTATCCCCTCGCCGATTACATCCCACATATTTGGGAACATTATGTATGTCGACTCGTAACCACGAAGATGTGAGCTCGGACTCCATCGACGAGACGAGATTTTCGCAAGTGGTATACGTGGAGGTCGTTGCCGATGGCTTGCGGGATTTGCTTGTCCATTGCATTCCACCGCTGCTCAGTCCTCGGGCCTCACGTCATGCCGCAATCCAGAGACCACGTGTACCGTACAGACCCTAATATCAGAATGTTGTCATCACGTGAATGTTACCTCTTACCACCCCCTCCCCCCTTCTTCTAAGACCAACATGGTGTAATTGTCAGATTACTCGCCTCCCACCAAGGCGAACCTCGTTCGATTCCCGGTGGGGTCGCTCCCGGATTTTCGCACGTTGGTATCGTGCCGGACGATTCCGCTGGTCTACGGATTTTCCCGAGGATCTCCCGTTTCCGCCACCTTTTCATTCCGGCGCTGCTCCATACTCACCTCGCTTCACCATCATCAGTTCTCAAAGTTTCGCTGTCCAAGTTCCTTCACTACACTCCCCGCCATCTTGGATTTATGGACTTTACACCAGAACCTGCACTACATATTTAGAATTAGATCTTACGAACCGATAGATCATAGAGCATTGATGGATGAGTATTACTTGATCGTTGTTGCCAATAGGATTTCTGTGTTAACCAGCAAGAAAAAAATCACGCATTTCCTTTGGACAGTTACTATTTAAATATTAATATGTATACGTTTTCAGCGATTTGGCGAAGCTTAAAAAGTTATTTATGCTGTCCCGTACAAAAATAAATTTTTTACCCTTGAAAATGGAATTTATTGTCATAGGCGTGACCAAGGTATGGTCAAATTATTCGAAGGAACAATCTTTTATAAAAATGTCAAAACATGTTATTGTTCTCTCCTGTAGCCTATAACTCCAAAATACGTCATATATCTAAGATTTGTAATATTCTTAAATGTGTTCTTATTTGGGGGGATTTGTAACTGATGGTTGAGAGTTTCTATCAGATTAATTATTATTTAGATATTAACATACAATACTTTAGACCTTTTCGGAGGAGCTGATGTGAATTAAATGAATATAACCGTGAAGCCACCTTAAATTTTCTTCATTAAACCAAGTTTCCCACCTTGAATGATGCTGAAGACTGGTTATGTAGGCGGAATATGGTGGGCGGCACGTCGACATCCTTTCGGTCCTCTAAAACATCTTTCCTGGTTGGCGTCGAAGCGAGGACAGGCGTCCTTCTAGCCGACACGCTGGCCCATATTCCGTGCCCTCACGCGACCACGCTCTCGTTCTTCGTCCGACGGAGGAGGTTCCAACGCCGGGTTCAGGCAATCGCGCGTCCTGGTAGCATAAATCCGCTGCCCGATGGCCTGGTTGCATTTGCATGTGATATGGCGCGTTCAGGCAGGCTAGAATTAAGGCTTGCCCACGTCATCATAAAAACGTGATATATGGAAGACCACGATATTTTTCGTTTTATTTGATTTCATTCTACCGCAGATACACCAGTGCGTGTAAAATTAAGGCGTTGACTTCTCGGTCTGACCAACTATGGCAGCTCCTATACTTATTGCATAAATTCAAGATGGTGGGTTCTAACCGCAATAAAAGCTGCCCCGAGCTAGTCACTTGCCATGCGCACCAGCACGTGTGTCGTACGCCCTTGTTGCCCGCGGCAGAGCGCAATGTTATCTGTGTTCTGCATAGGCTTCCTGGCATACCTAATACACGCCATGTTTTATGCAGCGCGCCGGGTAATACGGAAGAGGGGATTTGTTTTTACGATTCGGGAATTTTTTTTTATCATCGCGTGAGAACGTTTTGCACACAAGCGGCCCGAAGGGAGTGAAAAAGGATGGTTGTTGAAGAGGGGGGAGGGAATAGCGCCCATTGCAAAAACATGAGGGCCCGTTCCGGTCGCCCGGAGTTAATGCCTGTTTCGCGGACAACTCCGGGACTGAATAACTACCCATTCCCTCGTTTTTTTTTTATTCACCTATGGCATGAATGGTGCTTTTTCCACTGTTCGATCTGCTTTGAGCCAGGCGATAAACGATGCAACTGAATATTGTTGGGTGATTATGCTTTTGTAGCTCCCGTGGCTCGTTATTTCTGTTTTACGTTGGGTAAAGTTAATGGGAATCAGCGATTTTATGCTTTACTCGAAAAAAAAATTCAGTGGCTTAATCATTTGCAAAGTACAAAGTCCGTAACTGATAGCGTGCTGTAAAAAAACTTTAGTATTTATTTATATTTAAATATGAATTTAAAAATAAAATGCAAGCAAATTAAACCTTCCGGTAGTTACTAATTCATCTCTGTTATAGTAGAACTTCTCCACTACTGATCCAGTTTCCTAAATTAATAGTTTTCCTATCTTAAAAATACGTTTCCAGTATAGTACGTAGGTCCTTATTCCTTGCGTAATTACGCAGCTTATAAAGCTAACAGATCAACAAGGTGTTAACTTATTACTGGAAAAAAATCATTTTCAAAACTTTTACATTGATACAATTTACGGTAACTGGTCGTCTTAACTTTATAATTGATACTCGTCGATTTCGAAACATTAAGTATATTTAATAGTTGTAATAATGTTTTCAAATATTCTCTTATCACAAAATTGTTTACTTCGTTTTAAAATAATCCCATTATAATTTGAGTTTATCTATGACTTGTATTTCTTCAGTGCTTTAGAAACAAAAGTTCTAGAACCATCTATTGTTACCTTCTATTTGTTGTCATTTTCTGCCAGCAATTGTTCAGAAACGCGAGTCCTAGCAATGTATGCCCACGCATTTTACTGTGATTAAATGAAACCGCTATATTTGTACAGTCTCGTTAATTCGGGTACTTTTCCTNATTTGTACAGTCTCGTTAATTCGGGTACTTTTCCTGCATTTCCTCTATCCCTAATGATATATTCTGCACAAATATCAATTGATCCATTCATTCCGCTAATTCGGATTTTTAAATAAAAATTCAGTCTTTGNCCAGCAATTGTTCAGAAACGCGAGTCCTAGCAATGTATGCCCACGCATTTTACTGTGATTAAATGAAACCGCTATGTTTGTACAGTCTCGTTAATTCGGGTACTTTTCCTGCATTTCCTCTATCCCTACTGATATATTCTGCACAAATATCAATTGATCCATTCATTCCGCTAATTCGGATTTTTAAATAAAAATTCAGTCTTTGNTGATATATTCTGCACAAATATCAATTGATCCATTCATTCCGCTAATTCGGATTTTTAAATAAAAATTCAGTCTTTGAGCAAGTTTTCGTAATTGGGTCAGTCCAATTCAGTCATTTGTAAGAAATCCAAATTACTTCTCTAAGTTTACATATTAGTTTGCTGAACAGAATCTGGAGTTACCAATATTACATACTTTATGGAAATGAGTGAGTGCACATGAAACTTAAGTATCTTTATATAAGTTGCCTGCACTCTTAAAAGTTTCTGTATATCCAAAAACTTCTTATGGAAATGAATACGATATATAATAAAACGTGAGCCGTAATGACGAAAAACAATGTCGAGTCTATACAAGAAGTTTTCTTCCGCTACAGTAACAAGAGAATTATCATTTCTGTGGCAGTTAGGATATCCACGCCGATTAAACCCATTCCTTTAAACATCAAGAAGTAGTATCATGCACCTAACTTCTAACAGCGCTTTGAAACACTCAATTATTAATAAGAAATGAACAAGTTATTTATGGTACACAATATAAATAACTTATTTTTATCCTAGCTTACCACATGGAGATAGTAGGTGAGTGGTAAACTTCACGGACTATAGGATTTTTGTTGGAATCCCACTTGAGAGTAAAACATCGTAACTCCTTTAAAAACTAAATATCCGCATACGGAAATTAATTTCGTATTTTTTTGACCGGAATTACAGAAAAACAATTAAGCAAATTTATGGAGTGGTTTCGTGAATTCACTAAATGTTCTGTGAAAAATATAGAAAATTCTGTGAAATTTACGAAAAGTCTGTTATTGAAATACCAATATGTTCGTAATTATACGGATAGTATGCCTAATGGAGAATTTTTACCAGCACTTTCCTGAAAAAATTTNTGAAAAACCAATATGTTCGTAATTATACGGATAGTATGCCTAATGGAGAATTTTTACCAGCACTTTCCTGAAAAAAAATTTTTTTATTTTAACAGTTTGGATAAATAGTTTGTACGCTTGCAAGCAGATGTGATTATATCATATGCTTGCAAGGTATAAATGGCTATTGTCCAGTTACTGTGACGTGTTCCAGTATCAGTTACTTCTCTGACGATATCAAGTGAGGAACTTGATAACAGTTTAACACAGGTGTGCATCTGTCAGTGAGTCAAATCGAGACTGCGAGGTAGGTCTATGTAGAATTGTGTTATTGTAGTAAAATGTATATATAGAATATGTTTTATATGCCCTTATGATATATCAAAAGTTTATTTAGTGGTCCGTCTAAGAGTTACAATACTAAAGGCCCTAGTTCTTACGTGAGTGGTAAACATCACGGTCTCCATAATATTATATTCGTGTTCAAATTTCACTTGAGAGCAAAATATTTAAGCAACATCTTGGCAAACGTTTGAAATATGGTTAGTATATGGGGGCATGATATGGTTGTTATCTGTGAATGCTGTTGCTTCCACAACCTTCTCCTACTTCTGCAGTCATCCCCATTCCCACGCGTCTTCTTGTAAGTACAATTGTCAGTTCGTTCCTAACTACCCATCTCATACAGAGCACGAAAAGCAAATGATAACGTAATTACTCTGATTTTGTCTTGTAGTCTCACAAATTATCGTCATTTTCTACTGAACAAAATATTTTTTTAAATTCAAACTTTTGGCACTTTGTAAAATATAGACGTATCCTGTGAAAAATAATTGTTTTTTTAAATAATATCGGAACAAGCAAAGTAGTACTGGATGTAAAGCACAAAGTATAAAATTGTAATATTATAAAAATATTGAGGGATGTTTCGACTTGCCACATACTTGAAACGGGCAGAAAATATTTGTAGAGTTACCTACGTTTACCGCCGGTTTGTTCACTGGTAGTTTAGTTTCACTATCGTCAAAATTCCATAGTTTTGATTCTAGTGGAAAGCTGCTGAATAGTGAACTAGATTATTGTCTTGCTTGCAAACTATCTCTCAATAGCACTTTTAAGAATAATAAGCAAAGGACAGTATTAAATAACACATTTTTATAGCCGATGATAACGTTAAGAACATTTGCAACGTTTAAAAAAAAATGTGATTGATACCAACGTTCTCTCGCCAGTGGTCTAATTACGTATTACGGAATTTTCGTTTTAATGCCGACATGTCACTCAGAATGTCCCAAATAAAAATTAATTCGTATGTCACGGCTTACTTAAAGTGTATAATTAGTTAGCTCTTGTGCGTCCACGTCAAGTCGTTTGTACTGTTTTCTGCTATAGATGCTATACTTGTACATAGAAAAGTCAATAACAGAGTTGATAGCAAAAGTGATATTAAAAGACCCAATTTTAAAATGACTACAAATTATTGATTATATAGAACACTAATAACACGATATATATATATATATATATATACATATATATACGAGAAGTGATAACTTATTTGTATAAAAAATATGTGTCAGAATATTCAAGTACGGAGCTATACGCCACGCAACATAGATAGGCTTATCCTTCTCATAACCGGAAAAAAAAATGTTTTCAGAACAGCTAGTAGAATCTGCGCTGCTAAGTGCCTACAGTATTGCGAATGTGCAGCGTGTTTTCTCTCCCCTGCGGATCTTAACCAATTCGAAACTCATCCATAGGCAAATAATGCCCATCCATCCATTCTCTTTTCTGGCCATCCCTCGCGCTTTAACTTCACCCTCCTAGCATTTGCAGCAGCAACCCCTACCCCCCCCCCCNNCCAGCACTCCTGGTCGTGTTGGCCATCCTGATTCACCCGCTCCATCTACGGCTTCCCAGTCTGCAATTTCAATTTACTCCGGGTCCAGTATTCATAGCCCGCAGTATTCACAGCTTTAAGAGGGGGGAGGGCCAGAAATCCGTGATAACGGTCTAGCCGCGCGCGCTCCCAAATCTCCGTGCAGGACGAAAGCCCGCTTTACACGATCCCAGCGCCACGGGGATGCCGACAAAACGCAGTCAAAGAGTCGCGGCAGGCGCGCCGATTGTAATCAAAAATTTTATTTACGTTTGAGTGCCTGGCGCAAAGCACTTTTTCCCAGCTTTAAAAAAAAAATGTTTCGCTTTGAGAATTTGTGCGCGACTCCAAGGATATGAACGACACGAATGGTATCGCGATTATACGTCGAAATCTAACGTGTGAACACGAATGTATACTAATAATATAAGGAGGTAAATGTACTCTCTGAACTTCGAGTTATAACGGGTTAAGTCTGTTGCTAATTTTATTATGAACGTATGTACAAGCGGTTGTGATGAAAATTCAGTCAACCGGGATTGAAAGACAACATGTATCGTTGAGTTAAATGCAGTTTTTTAGAAGCCATAATTATTACTTAATAATATTGAAAGGTGAGAATATTTTTCTGTTATTTTTAATGGACGCTAGTATTTAAAAACACTTTTATTATTATATATTAAAAAACAATTTTAGTTATTTGTTATATTTGCATTTGGATCCAGTTTATTATGTGTGGTGCTGCTGTGAAGGGGTTCTGATTCAGTGAGAATCGTGCAAAAAAATAAGGACGGAATTTCGAGCTGCCTAGTCTAAAGAACTAGTAGAGTTATTTAAATTTCGCGAATTCATTTTTACCAGACTCCATTTCAAACATTTGTACGATTGTGTTGTTTTTTATTGGACCGCAGTTGTTTCGACGTTCCCTGGGGAACTACGAGCTAGTACCAAATAGCTTGACATACACTGGGCGAATCATGTACCACCAGCCCATAAGACAAAAAGTGTTCTGTATAAAGCAGGAGTCAACAAATAAACGTAGATTGCTTCAGTGAATAAAGAACTGTAGAGTCCATCATACAAGTCTCTGAACCGCAGAATCTTCCTATTCCAGATTATAAAAAAGAACTTAATTACTTCCAAATTTGTGTTTCCGTGTAAAGCAATTATTATAGTTAGGAAAAGTCGCACCTAAGGCGTCGTACTGGTAGGTTTTATTGGAAGGGGCTTTTGGGCACAAATCTGTTGTAATCTTGCAAGAGGTGTTCTATCAACCACGCTACACTCTAAAAATACATAAGTTCCAATCATTCAGTATAGCGGAGGAAAACATTTATTTGAGACTTGCTTTAATGAAAAGCTATGGTTACAGATATATTTTTGTTTCATAGCAATGCTATTTTCTTCTTATCTAAGAAAAAAAATTCCCGTGAGCTTGTTTTGTTTACAGTAATTATTGCTGTACAACAAAGAAAAGGTTTAAAAGATATTAAAACTTGTATTTTGGTCATAATTGTTTTCAGTGCCTAATAAAGTTTTTTAAATACTGCGTTACTAAATAACAAATCCTTAGATCATCGATATTATAATGTTTTAACCTTAAAAATACAATAACTGAATGTTTCACAAAGGTAACCGCTGAACTATTGAAACCACGATGCAAGGTTTTCATTGCCATATATTGATAAAACCAAAAGTTTATTTGTGGTAAGATTACTTTATTGTTGTTCATATTTAAAGATAAATATTTTTGCGACAACAAAACATGAGCTGCAGCAAAGAAAGTGTTTTCAGCGGGTGGAGGATTGGCTCCTGTAAACAGCAGAGGGCTTGTCGCCTAGAATGTTGGCGTGCCGAAAGCGCGTACAGAAAACCGAAATATTATATACGGTACACAGCGACTGTTACAACAAAGAAGTCCAGAGGTGCCGACAGTTTCGTTTGGGCTGTACGTCTTTCCTCTTGGACTGGGTTTACGTCTCCAATGTCTCAACGAAGTCTAGGTCGCATTGCATTGAGCGAGGTGGCACGATGGTAAACCACTGGACTCATATTCGGAAGGACGAGGGCTCGATTCCGGTCTAGTCGTCCTGATGTCGGTTTTCCGTGCTTTTTCGAAATCACTTCAGGCGAATGCTGGGATGGTTCCTCGCTACAGGCCATGGCTGATTTATTCCTAGCTCCTGTTTCTCTCAGCAGCTTGGTCCGTCTCGAATGACCTCGCTGTTGACGAGACTTTAAGACCTACCTGCCATTTAGGTCACGATCACAGTTTCCGCAAATTATTCACGTTCAGGTCTGGTGCACGCGTCGTTGTGATGCTCTGTTATTTCCTTACATTCCAAGTGTTCCTGCCTTGATAGTCAAGTCATCCACTATGGTATTACCATTACCTTAAGCCTAACCAGAGTTCTATAACATGGTTCCCATTTGAATCAGAGAGTCCAGCGCGGACTTCAGGTTTCATGGTGGATCACATTATTAAAAAATAAACATAGGGTTCAACGACTAATCATAGGATGAAGCTTGGCGCTTGCCTACCAGAGGTGATCGCAACACAGCCTCTCCTGCCCTTCCAAGTACAGAGGTTTGGAGACCACGATACACGAGTCTGCTTCCACTTCGTAGCCTTAGACAACGTTGAACCCATAACAAACATTTACCACTCTAGCGTATGCATTTCGTTTTGCCAAGTTAGCAAGGAAAATTACACATTATATAAGCGGCAGCGAATATATATGTGACTAATTATCACGAATAGACAAGACGGCGAGGACTAACTCGATGGTAAAATAAAACACAAAATGGTGGGGTTTCCAGTTATTGCTCATAACCGGATATCTATATACATTATTATCGGCCTGTGAACAGAGAAGTTACTTTTATAGCATAATTGTGCATACAATAGTCTTTAGTATTTTTGCATTTTATTGCTAGATATCCATGGTTTTATTATTTTATTTGCCAGTACTGGCAGCGGTGGTACTTAACATCCAATCCGCCAGCGGTATCTGTGGGAGGTAGAATCACTTTGAGAAGCCTGTGTGCTATTCGCACAGCTGACCCACTGTTTCTTTACAAAATAATGACATGTACACTTGTAACACTTAAAATCATAGCACAGGCCCCAAGCTAAGGGTTGGATGATCCAACATTTCTGATAGTGTGTATAGTTTTCCTCCCCAATTCCGTACCTTATTTCGGATGACTGGAATTTCTGATTTCATAATGTTAACACCTGTATAAAATGAGTAATATGTACTTTCTCTCCTTTTGGCATCTGCAACTAGACAGGGACGACATAAATAACAAAATAATTACAAAATTTACTGTTGCAAAATAGGGAAGGATTTGTATGTCTGAATAGCAAGTAATACAATATTGTGAAGCCAATACAAATTGTAACCGTTACTAATAAAATATATTGCTAACATTAGTATTTCTGTACAATTTAAGGCACCTAATAAAATCATATTTTTAAGGCTTTATGGTATAGTATTAATGCCACCAATATAATTCGTAAATAAACACCAGATGTTCTTCGATATCTTAAATAATTAAATGCATTGCTACTGAAATGCATTGCCCCTTCAGAATGTTGTAATTATACCTGTGAAATACGTCGTGTATCACAAACGTTCTATACTTATGTTAACATAGAAGTACCTTATTTTTGGTAAAACTAAACTCGTATTTACGTTTTTTTTTATAAATTATAATACATTTTATTTATAACTAATATGAGTGTATTAGTACGAAAATGTTCTTATGATAAATATTATTAGACTGAGAGCGCACTAATACGGTGTGTTGTCCCTTTGGTGTAGTTTTCTATACTCGGTTAAGCTTTGTTAGCATGAGGCGGAGGAATATCCTGGAAGTAGAAGGCTACAAAAAAGTTGTCTCGTAGATGTACATTGTGTGGGAGCTCAGTTAGTATTTGGGCGTCGGCAGAGTGTTCGAGGTGAGGGATGGGTTCTGTAGATGCTCCGCGCTATCGCAGCAGAAGGCGGCGGCGGCGACGACGCCTCCTGAAGTGCGTAGCGCGTGTGCGGCACGCACCCCGCGCGGTTAATCACGACGGCAGTCTCGCAGGGAATACACGCCGCGAGCGTACAAACAACGTGGTCGTCACGAGGCGCCCCCTCGGGCCATGCATCACGAGTCTCCCGCGCCTGCCTGCCTGTCTTCGCCGTTATTTGCATGCGAATGAGGTGTTGCTGCCGCCCATCCCCCTCTCTTCTACGGTTGAGGGGGGGGGGGCACACCCCTCTCCAGGCTCCACTGCGAGCGGCACACGCCATCCGCTACTCACAACAAATATTACTTGCTATAATTAACAGCACGGCTTTTTTTGGTATCCATCCAATGCCTGACATTGAAAACCGAGCAAACGGAACAGAAAAAAAATTGTCATATCCACACATCCCTTGCTGTAGATTACTTTTTTTTTCTGTGAGAAAAAAACTATGGGCGCCAAAAATTCTGTGCAGTATTATAAATTAAAATTACCAGATACATCATATTTAGTTTACTATATATATATCCAACACGTGCGTGATCTACAAAATGCCCCTAAGAAAATTAATACTACGTCCCTCGCGTCAGGAAATGCAGTTTTACGGTTTTAGTTTCCTAGTTATAGAGAGAGAAACGATGCGCCTTCGTTAACATTGCCACCAATAACTACAGTAATTGAGGAATCTGGGAAACCCACATGATATTAATTGACCATGTACTGAGGACAACGGATACGTATATGATTTGTTAGAAATTGTATGTGTGTATGGCCCATGTATTATTGTTTGTGTCGTCTCAGACGTCCACGGTGTCCTGATTTTTTCAGCTTCAGAAGATTGAGGATTTTGTTGAAGGGAATATTTTGTTACAGCTTCGAATGGGGCTGGAACGTGGAACATAAATCAGATACTCTTACAAGAATAAAGACTATTTGGAGAAGAGCCTGGGCAGCTACCAAGTTGAAAACTTCAACTTTAATGGAAGAAAACAACAAGTCACAGCATTTGCAAAACCTCTGGACAAGTTAATAAGAGAAAGAGAGCTGCAATGAGATAGAAAAAAAGGGGGCGGTATAGCACATTACCACAGATAAAGAATAAGATAGGATATGAGACAATTTGCCTATGGCAGGAGAAGTGGGATAATTCAGAAAACGGAAGAGTTGCTTACAGAAACTTCCCGGATATCAAACAAATGCGTCTATACTACCACATATCACTCCTAATAGAATGTCTGCCGGACACTTCCACTTAGTTGAGTCACCTGAATGTGTAATTTGTGGAGTTGAAGATGACTTCAAGCTTGTGGACACCTATGTCCTAAGATTAAATATTTAAGAACAGGCTTTAAAAATAAAGCTACATTTACCCACTGATAATGAAATAAGAATAAGGTAGTCATTACAAAGACAAAACAGCCAATGTAAAGTAACACTTAGCAAGGCGTTCAATTGAACACCTAGGAGTTCGAAGTATAAATCTGGCTGAGAACCGGAACACGGATGATGCCGATGAAGATAATTAACCCAAATGTAGCTTATAAAACCTCTATAAAAATATAATGGTGGGAGCATACACACTTCAAAATCTTGGAGAATTCACAAAGATAAAGAATGAAAACTTTTGAAAAGGCACTAAGGCTTCACTGTACATTTTTTATATCTTT
Source organism: Clitarchus hookeri (assembly GCA_002778355.1). NCBI lineage: Eukaryota > Metazoa > Arthropoda > Insecta > Phasmatodea > Phasmatidae > Clitarchus > Clitarchus hookeri. Next base: position 135,272 of record NQII01000690.1, read on the forward strand.
GCGATAAAATACCTTGGAAACCCTGTTGCCAAGAAAAACTTTTGTAGAACAGCAAAAAAAATTCTTTCAAAATCCTCAATAGCTATATTAGTAATATTACACAATTTATGGAAGTGGAAATAATTTTTTTTTGTTGCGGAAAACAAATATGATGAATAAATAAGAGAGAAAAGGGAAACAGTTTTTCGAAATATATTCTACGAAAGAAAAAATAACTTTGCTCTTCGTTGGCACGAAGACCGTAAGCCATGTCCCTTGTTTTACATTTCCGCACCTTTAACCACACGATCTATTTTATTTATGAGGCAAAGGTTTGTTTTCATGATGGATATAATCAGGTACTGACTGAGCAAAAACAAACACAATTTCATGTCTTGGGAAGAATTTAAATGAGCGAATTACAGAATTGTTGCGCTTCATAATGTCAATAAATTCCTGCAGGCGGGCTGCACATTCACACAGTTGCAGTTTTATAACAGTGAAATATATTGTTTTATAAACGTGGGTTGGGAAAACCGTTATCAGCATTACATTTCTAAAAAAAAGGACAGTTTATTTGGTTAAAAAGTACGCATTTATTTTAGTTTATGAGTACAGAAATGACATAAAACATTAACAGTTAATGTGAGGGTGCGACATGTGTTTAAAAAGTTGTCATCGTTGTTTTATTATAATTATTTGAATTGTTTTAAGAGTTTCACGTTATTTACACTCAAATTACATATATTTTTGCACGCAACTACGCTTTACATCACATCTACTTTTTGCATAAATAGCTATATACGATTTGAGGTTGTTCAATGTGCACCACTTTGTCTGAAATCGTGGGTACAGTCACAGGACAGTATAGTACAAACATTTATTGAGGTCTCTTATACATACAGCTCCTCTAATTTTACAAACCTGCAATTTTACAAGGAAAATTTTTCTACTGTTACAAACGTTTGTAAATCCGTAATCAATTTCTCAGTAAAAATCACATTTTTTTGTCAGGGTATGACTGGATAGGAGTGAGAGGGACTGCATCACACCTCCTGTCAGAAGATGGCTAATACTGCTAAGTCTGGCTAACGAAATAGAAAACGATTACCAGAATGACGAAGACGTAAGAGATGAAGGAAGTGACCGTTACTGGACTGCACAACCTAGAAAGGTAATGCTACATGGTAAAGGATGAAGGAGATGACCGTAACTAGACTGGACAACCTAGCAAGCACATGCTACATGGTAAAGGTTGAAGGAGGTGATCATAACTAGACTCCACAACCTAGCAAGGATATGTTACATGGTAAAGGATGAAGGAGGTGACCGTAACTGGAATGCACAACCTAGCAACGACATGCTACATGGTAAAGGTTGAAGGAGTTGACCATAACTGGACTGCATAACCTAGCAGGGACATGGTACATGGTAAAGGATTGTTTGACTCAAAACGGTTGGTCCAGAGTTGGGGAGAGGGTGATCGAAAAGAAGTTCCCAGGTTGCTGCTTACCATTCAGAAGGACTTGAGAAATCAAATATATATTAGTAGTTGTCAAGTCCCATTATATCGGGAGTAAAGGCCAAGACACCTTCACTTGATTGCAGGCACTGAGGTATCAAGTAAAATATTGTTAAATACGGTAAACATACAGCTATTTACGTGCCACCAGGTAATAAAAATAAGTTATAAATAGAGCATGATAGTAAAGTAGTAACGAAAGTAAAGAAATGTGAAGTGGCTCATCACAAAACATACGACGAATGAAAGCAAAACGAACTTCAATGAAAAGCCAAAGAATACGGCACGTTATACACCCGCTTTATCCATGAAGGCAGAGCGGGATGATAAGTGTCCCTGACCGGCCTATGGTTAGTTGCTATGTTTTTTTTTATTTCATCTCAAACCTTTCCGAAAATTGTCCAGTTATTAAAAAAACGCTAGTCAAAAATTAATCTAGTAAATACTTGAGGTGCGTTCCTTAAGAAACAAATATTAATTTTAATGTTTAATTCGTATGTAATCATGTATGTAACTTCATAAAATCAATTATTCAATAAAAATTGAAAAAAAAAAATCTTTCTCTGTACAATTTTGAAATGTGTCATATTAGTGTTACAAAGATTTCTTTTTTAAATCCATGATGTACCAGGATTATTATTGTTTTGATGGTAACACTAATGAATGTAAGAGCCACACCCAGAAACTCCAAAGATTATTTAATATAAACATGGAATTTTTTTTCCTTTATCAGAATCAGAATGTAGCTTTTCCAGGCCCGGCACGTGGTAATGCTAGCCGTATTGTTATTCCACGCATTCGCTGTAATAGTGTCAGCTCTTTATCCTTCTCTACAGCTGGCGTCGGCTTCCATTGGACGTGTTTGTACTCCCTCGCAAATGTAAAACACGTCGTGCATATTAACAGGCATGAGCACCGCGCGCTCACACGCAGAGCAACGAGAGTGCCGGCGAGAAGGGGAGTGAGAGAGACGGGATAGGAGGGGGAGGCGAGCCACTTGCCTAATGGAGCTGATGCTAGTCGGTTGATTGAACTTAATTACCATCCCGTCCGCGT
>NQII01000690.1:138055-197637 GCA_002778355.1 Clitarchus hookeri
TTTCTCTGCTCGTACCTCACCCTCTCCACAGCCGGTTTGTCCGACAGAGGGGGGGGAGGAGGGGACTGCCTAGGGGTGATAAAAATAAACAACTCTGATGTTTATCACAGCCGTTTCTTCGTTCAAGTCACGAACTGCAATTAAAGGGTAACAGTAAAATACATCAGCATCGATAATCTATGGGGTTACTCAGTTATGAATATGTCTCGGGGTAGCACTTCGGGTGTGTTTGAGTGAAAGCTCTGAACATCTACGACATCCAAGAAGATTCCATAAGTGACATAATTGGTTTGGATTGGAAAGGGCTTATTAACGTCCCCCGGTGTTATACTTGAATGTTTATCAGGGGACAGCTTATAAACTAACCTATAACCTAACTTAAACTAACACCCACGCATTACCTAGGATTCCAACCCAGAACCAGCCGCACCCAACATGGCCGCAGTGCTAGACACTCTGCTGCCGCACATCATCAACCAAGTGGTTTGTTATAGCGGCCAACAAGTCCCTTATTTCCAAGGTAAGTTATTCGTGTCAAAATAAAACGGTGACGCATCAGTCAAGAATGCTAGTATAGGAATGCAGGGCGTTTAAAATTCACCGNATTCGTGTCAAAATAAAACGGTGACGCATCAGTCAAGAATGCTAGTATAGGAATGCAGGGCGTTTAAAATTCACCCCTAGTCTGGTGTTTCCGAGACAAGAGCAGCACAACCCTTAGTCCTGAACGTGGGAATTACATTTTCCACACCTGAACATGCTCGACCCAGCCGGGATCGAGCCCAGGACTTTTATAACTCAACAAATAGGCGTCCTCATCTATGAAACACATAGCCGGGCAGATTTTAAATAGGCTAAGATAAACCATATCAGGCAAATTGCAGTTCTTTCAGCTGAAACCAGAAAATCTAACAGTAATAATTAAGGTTGTATGGTAATGCATGACAGAATGCAGTCAGTGAGACCCAGTTATTACTTTTAATTGTTGCTTATTTAGATTATCATTTTCTGCTTTTAAACAAACCAATTTTATTTTACAAACTAATGAACCGATATATCTTAGATCAGCAAACTACACACTCATACCCATGCCGCAAACGAAATTTGAACCTAGAAACTCTCGGGCTGTAAGTTGCCTATTTCCTCATATTAGTTTCATTTTTGAGTCTTTTAGGTAACCGACTCCGTCAGTGAAGAGGATGTGAGTCGAAATTTGACGAAGTCTGCAGATTTCTGTAGGTCAATGTAGAAAAACAAAAAAAAAAAAAATCTTGCATTACAATTTTTGCAACTTTTGTGACCAAATACATATTATAACATGGTGATGTACTTCTGATGAGTTATCACTGACGCTTGAAATTTGTACGCTAGATTCAGCGCATGATATTGTGCCAAAGGAATGCAGCACTCGGGCAAAACGTTTGCTCAAGAATTTTGCCAAAAATCGGAATGTATAATTTTTTTTTTTTTTTTTCTGTTTTAGTGTCCTAAAAAATTTAGAGTTCTATCATCGCGTTTAGGATTTTTTAATGTTTCATACACTCTTATTGACCCTGATCGCTTGGCAATCTCAATATCTTTGATGATACTAATGGCTGGTTTGTAATTTTTATAGATTAAATCAAGTTTTGAATTATATGAAAAAAGCAATTAGAAAAATAATAACGATTATTTACGAAAAAAAGTTTAAAACTTTTGTTATTTGATATCATGGGTTATATTGAAAGTGTGACCATCAACTTAACAATGTAGCATTTGGCTTAAATTGAAGGGTGTTTATTCAGTTGTTAATCCTAACAATGTGAAGCGAACCGATTTTTATACTATTGAAGGGGCGTTTTCCAAGCGGTTTTAACAACTTGAAAATTTTTTTTACTGAAAATCGTTATATCCCACATTTTAAAACAGCAGAGCTATGGATATTTTGTGACTTTGTGGCTCTAACAAAGGAGAGAAAGAGTGTTATTCTAGAAATTAAGGTAAAATCCGTAAGCGTGTAGTGAAATTCTAGCGAAGTTAACAAAGTGTTAAAAAAAAATGTATTATTAGATTATGTGTGGACTGGCAGTGCGAAAGTATAATTTCCAATTGTCAACAACCGGGTGTGTATAAGCTCAAAGCATGGCCCTTGTACAGCGTCTCGACAGCATCCCAGGTGTGTTCGATATGACTTAAATCGGGTCACTTCGAGGAACAAGCTAACAATTTCAAGTCCGTGGAGTGTTCGTCCAACCACTCGGTCACAGTTCAGGTGTGGAGGGCTGTTGCATNCAAGCTAACAATTTCAAGTCCGTGGAGTGTTCGTCCAACCACTCGGTCACAGTTCAGGTGTGGAGGGCTGTTGCATTGTCTTACTGTAGGTGCAAGTCTTCTGCAATGCGTTGTAGGCACAGATGTGGGTGCGCATGGTCTGCCAGCAGGTCTCCGCATCGTACGCCGGTGAGGGACGATAGCAAGTGTGCAAGCGACTCATTTCATCCCACGTTCGAGGACACCACCACTACCGGCCTCTACCGTACCCTACCTACACGAGGGACCCATCGCTTCATGTGCTTGGCGACGCACTCGTACCCTGCCATTGGCGTGTACCAATGTGCACTTTGACTCCTCCGTCCCGGCGACCATTTTACATACGTCGAGGGTCCAATGGAGGTGTTCCCGCATCCACGGAAATCGTTGAACTTTGTGACGTGCGGTGGGCAGAGGTATCCTACTGGGGCGGTGGCTTCTAAACCACATAGCGAGGGATGTTTCTGAATGGTATGGTCGCTCACAGGTTGTTGTGGTCCAGTATTGAATTGGCCAGTGATCTGCTGCACTGTAGAATGTCTATCCGCTGTAACTAACCGATCTAGCCGACGGCAAACACTGTCATCGATACTTTGTGCACCACGTCTGTCGTTCCTCGAAGCGGTGGTTTTACCTCAAGCCATGAACTTACGGCACATTATTGACACGGTGAGTAGTGGAAATTCCATGCCCTGCACGACGTCGGAGGTGGAGTGCCCCATACGACTGGCCGCAACGATCTGAACATGAAAAAATGCGCTGAGGTCTTGTTTCTTCCCCCATTCTGTGCTCTACTGTTACTCCGACGATCAATTCAAGGTCTGATGACATCCCAGTCATGCGTGGCTGGGCACTATTCCATCAGACGTCGAAACCACAGTGTCATTTTGCCACCACATTATTTCAACTGCTCACGAGTGTACATCAGTATACATTTAACGGTTAACATTAATAAAGCAATATTAATATGCTCCAGTTTTATAATCATACACAAGTTACTGGCTATCAGCAGTTCTACGAGTAAGGCCGTGTCTTCCATGGTTGCTAGCATAGCGGATGGTATACCGACTCTTGCACCAGGCCTTGTATAAGTTTATGCAAGAGCAAGTACGACAGCAGGTATCGTGTAATAATCGGATGTGAAAACAAAGTAAAGGCTATTCACGGTAAACTGACACTTTTGAAAGCCCGGTTTAAAATGTGTTTGTTTGCGCAATTTGTATTTTTCCACCACGTGTAAAATTATCATTGCTACGGGTCCAATCACGTTAAACATGCATTGGTTAAGTGAGATTCTAAAATTATTATGAAAAGTAAACATTTCATAAATTTGCTGGCACTTGTAATAATATGCATTAAAAACCCAGAAAGGAGATCNTTATTATGAAAAGTAAACATTTCATAAATTTGCTGGCACTTGTAATAATATGCATTAAAAACCCAGAAAGGAGATAAAACTATTACAATATTCACAAATGTCTACCTAACCCTTTCCATTCAACGTTAAGATATAGAACCACTTTCCCTCCGTTTGGTACCAACTTTGCTGGACGCATAACCACTCACTGTGGCAGTTAAAATATTCAGGATGATTGACGAGGCGTTACCGCCACTCACAGGGCTTATTCCTTACATAATTTAGATCAAAACATGGCATATGAATACGGGTCCTATTCTCAATATTTACAGATTAGTTCGATAATCAGCATACCCACCCTACAGTGGAAAGGAGTTTTCAACACCGTTTAAGCATCAATNATTTACAGATTAGTTCGATAATCAGCATACCCACCCTACAGTGGAAAGGAGTTTTCAACACCGTTTAAGCATCAATCAACGATCAGCTGATAGGGCCATCTATTTTCACGGGACGCTTCACTGGTGTGATGTATCTGCACTTTTCGCACGAGGAACTGCCGCTGTTACTTGAGAATATTCCGTTAGCAATAAGACGTCGTATTATCTTCCAGCATGATGATGCACCTCCTCACTTCCAACGTTCTGTGGTTGAACACTCAAATGTGCATTTCCCTGAGAGATGGATAGGAGGAGGTGGTTTTCACCCCTGGCCTCCTCGATCGCCAGATCTATCACCACTAGATTATTGCGTGTGGGGATGGATGAAGGATATTGTTTACCAAAGGACTGCACAAGCACGTGAGGAACTACTTGCGCCTATCATGCATGCTGCTACAAAATTCAAGGACAACCGTGTGCACCTACGTAGAGCAACATAAGCGTGCCGCCAAGTGTATGAAAGCAGACGGAAACATTTGTGAAAAAATTTTGTAAGTTAGTTAGACGCAATTGTGATGCTCAATTGGAAACAATACGGTGTGATAATCCATCACTGTATTTACACCTGAAAGGGTTATTATGTTATTCGGCATTCTTCAAATGTTTTGAATTACTCTGTAACTATTGGGAATAGGACCTACATTTTATGACATATTTTGCTCCAAATGATGTAAGGATTAGGCCCTGTGAGTGACGGTAACTCCTCGTGAATAATCCTATGTACAGAAAGGGGCGCTGGCATTTTTCAAAGGTTGATTTCAAGAGTCCTCAAATAATTGTGAACCGTCTATAGTCACCTTTACCGAGCCTTTGACCCACCCGGATGCAGGGCTGCCGATTGGCGGCTATGATTTTGCTCCAGGTAGACTCGCTGGGGTTGTCCACCCCTGCGAGATCCGGAAAGGGGCGTCGAGGCGTCGCAAGAGTGGGTTGCGCGGGAGGGGGAGGGAGAAGGGCTGCAGAGCTGACAGCATCAAGAGCTATTGAGTGTTTTTGGGGAAAAAAGAGGGTGAGGTGGCGGGCGTGGTCCATTGTGCTGGGCGCTCACAAGGCCGCGAGGCTGCTGGTGCCAGAGTGTGGGGATGGTCCTTTCCCGTTCACACCGTGACAATTACCAACCCTCGCAATTACTGTGCTCGCAGCGCCGCACCCTCTCCCCCTCCNACTGTGCTCGCAGCGCCGCACCCTCTCCCCCTCCCCCTGCCGCGGGCGTGCGTGAGGGACGACGTGTGGGCGCCACTGTGCACATTCCTCATCGCCACCGCCGCTTCTTTGTGTGCGCACAGGTATTTCCCGCCCGCCTGCGCCAACAACACTCTTACCAACCCCCGAGCGTCATTTTCTCTTTCAGCCTGTCCAACGATAATGCTGTACGTGGAGCACACGGTCTGCCTACTAGAAGGCGTACAGTAATTCGTTCCTTATGAAACTTTGAATTAGGTGGCGAATAAGCATCTGTGTAATAAACTGGAACATTAACTAAAGTATTACTCCGCATATACTGATATTGCTGCGAACTTCTTGGGAGATCCCCGAGAAAACCCGCCGATCAGTGGCATCCTCCGGCACGATTCACACGTGTGGAAAACCGGGAGCGACCCCACCGAGAATCGACAGGTTTGCCAGGTGGGAGGCGAGTAGACAAAGCACTGAACCACATTTAGTTAATGAATGGTTAACTGAGTACTTTTGAAAATCATGGCTCGTATATTTTTGTTTCATATTGCGTATCCAGCCGCAAAGACAAAATTTTTACTTTATTGTGAAACTATTTGTGGCCCCAGTCAGTGTGTTACAAGTAGAGATTTCCTGTAGTTCTCATATAACGCGCTCAACAGTGAACACGTTACATTCACATATTTACAAAAAATTATGGTTCGGGAATCTCCTTTACAATACCACTCACTGACTCACTGAACAGAAAAACACTTATGCGAAATGCTAATCGTTTAATATTACATTATGTAATGCAGTATTGTTCTATACAGTTGCCGCACGGTGCGCTTTCAATTGAATTTACATCACAATACTACGCACTCCTTCGGATGCAAGGAGAATACAAACACAGTATCTTCGTCTAAAGATAAATTTGAATTCCCACCATTACGTGGACGTCATTAGACTCAATTTCTACGCTCCTGTCTAAACACGGGGAAAAAAAANAATTTGAATTCCCACCATTACGTGGACGTCATTAGACTCAATTTCTACGCTCCTGTCTAAACACGGGGAAAAAAAATTCGTATTCCGCAAGTAAATGAATAGATATGAAATAAGTGAATAGAATTAGTTTGCTGGAAACCCAGCANAAAAAAATTCGTATTCCGCAAGTAAATGAATAGATATGAAATAAGTGAATAGAATTAGTTTGCTGGAAACCCAGCAAAACTACCGACATACACCAGAATTATACCACCCAGCGTCTTAAATCTATTACGAGTGCTGGGATCGTTAAAAAATATATTGCGTATTTCATAAATTTGAATATTCTTCAAGTTAAAAGTGGACAGCGTATTTTCATATAACAGGCATTATAAGGTAATTTGTAGCTTACATAAGGTACAAGAAATTGTTAACCTTGGTGTTTGCTTGTATTTCATAATAATTATTAATATCACTAATTGAGTAAAAAAAGCGTAATAAAACAGTGTAATTCTTTAACAGTAAAGTTTTAGGTTTTTTGTTAATGATCGTTGCTGTATTGATAATAAATACAAAAAATAATTACAAGCGAGACGTACGTTGAATTAAAAAAAAATTCTTATTAATATACTGTGTTCGCAAGAGAATGAGCTCAAGGTGGAAACAATTTTCTGCTAAAGAGCTATCATATTTCTCATTATTCCTTTAAATTTTTTTTGGAAAAAGAACAGTTTCTTTTGCTGTAAATTTATATAGGTTCTGAAGTTTGCCTGCTTAGCTCTCCCTTTCTCTATGTGACTGCGAAGGGCTTTATACTATAAGTACATCACGTGGAGTAAGACAGAGCAGCAATAAAATACGGCATCAGCTCCACAAGCAATAAAAGAATGAACAGAAGCAGCGAGAGAACGTATTACATCTAGAAGGAATATTTACTGCCACTGTGAACAATGTTCTCTGACATAACCGAAGCCATTTGGTTTAGAGTCCAACAACTGCACAATAAAGGGATGCTAGACGAACGTCAAGAGTTTCTAAGAGAGCTGATCAACGTTACTGCTTCTAGACTAACTTTTCGTGGTCAAAACATGTAGAGAAGGGGTGAAGCCTGTGGCCTGCATTCANCAACGTTACTGCTTCTAGACTAACTTTTCGTGGTCAAAACATGTAGAGAAGGGGTGAAGCCTGTGGCCTGCATTCACAGCGGAAACATTGGTATAATGCGCGTTGTATTGGCAAAGCGCGTCAAATGTCTAACAAGTAGGTATTTAGACTGCCTTGGTAGTGTGGTTTCCTGAAGCTATCTTGCAGCCAATAAAGAGGTTCTGGATAGTGTCTAGGAGCACCTGCCNGCCTTGGTAGTGTGGTTTCCTGAAGCTATCTTGCAGCCAATAAAGAGGTTCTGGATAGTGTCTAGGAGCACCTGCCGTTTAGTCCCCTCCACTCCTCGGGAATTCGACAAACGCTCGGTCGAGCCTGGGCTATGAACCACTCCCTAGACTCTACCAACGACAACACTCGAGACTTTCCACATTTATTTCAGTTTCAGCGTCAGGCGATATGTGATTTAAACACTCCTACAGCAGAGAACGTCTGTCGTTCACTCGACCGTAGCACAAGTAGTGCTCTTGTTTATACGACGGTATTTGGTGTAAGGTTATGTTATGAGTTAGTATTTCGAACAATCTCTGTTGCCCATTTAAATCATGAGAACTGTACTGACCTGTAAGAATGCCGGCACTTTCACTGGAGGCAAGGTGCATTTCTGTACCGACTGAATCAATATCACTATATGTTTCCTTCCGGTGTCAGATCTGCCCTCTCAAGTAGCATTCAAGTGTATTTATAAATTTGCCTTGGCATGACCAGATCAGGAAAGAATAAATGCCTTAATTAAATAAACTACGCTTTTGTCAAGCAATTCCTTGAGAGAAATTAACTGCGNGATCAGGAAAGAATAAATGCCTTAATTAAATAAACTACGCTTTTGTCAAGCAATTCCTTGAGAGAAATTAACTGCTACCACTTCACGTGCCATGACGAGTATGTGCTAATGACCATCATTTCGAAATTAAAAACACTGTTTTTGGCAATGAGACTTGTTTATGAGACAGTAGGAAATTTTATGTTGTATGAGAGCTGAAAATTTGTAAACAGTGATGTGTACAAAAGTCACCAACAAAACCCACTCGTGTATGACCTAAAAAGTGCGTTTTACGATCGGTTTGTCAAAATTAATTTGGGAGATACGACAAAACGAAATAGCATTCTTCTCCTTTAAGAAAGTTACTTTATATCAAAATCTGCCATACCGTTCTACACCGGCAAACGTCTTAGGCTGGCTCCATTCTATGTTTTCACATTGTTATTTGGTTTCGGCCGACCTCACAATTCGGCGCTACGTACCTGTAANGGCTGGCTCCATTCTATGTTTTCACATTGTTATTTGGTTTCGGCCGACCTCACAATTCGGCGCTACGTACCTGTAATTTGGGGATTATAAAAAGTGAGACTTTGGTGTCGACGAGCTCTGTGCCCACCAGCAGAGTGGTAAGGGAACCTAGCCGCGTAGGATGGTGCCGGCATGCCGCGCACTCTTCGACTCCCCCTTGCTGTGCGGGGAGGTGGCGCCAGAGTGCAACTCCCTGGCCCATTAACCCAGTTGCTGCCGACTGCTGGTGAACTGCATTGCAGGGCTGGAGTGGAGGGGGCGGGGCTTGCACTCACACCAACCCTACTTCCTAACGTCCCTCAGGCCCAGTCACGCGCGTGTTCGGCTCGACTTGGAACTACCGGCGCAGCGCGGCGCGACGACTAGAACATGATAAGGGCCGTGGGGGAGGTTGCTCCTCCAAGTCGCGAGGGTCCCTGTAAACTGTGCGTGCCTTGGGGCAACACTTGCCGAAGTTACAGTCGTCTTTAGTTTGGACCTTGAGAGCACCGTCTGGTTGGACGTATTCTGCGTGTCCGAGGCCTAGAAAACTAAGCTAAGGACGACTTAGGTACGCGCATCGAATGTATGTTCGTCTTAACGCGCAAGCTTCTGAAATGTCGTGCAAACTTTATCTCATCGACTTGCCTAATGTTTATTCTTCTCAGATCAGAAACAAAACTATATTTGTTATGGAGAATTTGGCATAGGGAAAATTTCCGCCCCAATGGTGCGCTGATGTTCTAAAGAGGTCNAAACTATATTTGTTATGGAGAATTTGGCATAGGGAAAATTTCCGCCCCAATGGTGCGCTGATGTTCTAAAGAGGTATCTTTTAACATGTCGATAAATGGAGAAATTCTATTTATTTGTGTGCAGAAGTTCGTGTATGACTTGAATTGTGACACATACTTGCCCCAGCCATAATTTAGAGTATTGCTAACTTTATTTAGTAGCTGTTATCCACCTCCTCCACTNCATAATTTAGAGTATTGCTAACTTTATTTAGTAGCTGTTATCCACCTCCTCCACTGGTATTTACAAAAGTAAACAGTAAAAATAGAACTCTGTTTAGCATTGAGCGGTCATAAGCAAGCTTATTTCAATGGAAAAATATTACGAATTTAAGAGCGAAATAAACACAGCTGTCATAAAAAAAAACCTTGTGGTTTTCTCCTTTCCCTTAAGACCGCGCAGGAAAGGCCTGACAACTTTATTTTTAACAGTTTTCACAATTTTTTTTCTTTTCAGATGTGTTACTTAAATGTATTAATTTTGTAAGCCAGCGTTTTTATAAACCCAGTTTTACGACAGAATATTAAACAACATGTTGACATATTTTGTTATATTTCCACTCTAATACTATGAACAAAGTATATACTTTACGTAGCTTCTAACACAATAAAAANAAACTATATTTGTTATGGAGAATTTGGCATAGGGAAAATTTCCGCCCCAATGGTGCGCTGATGTTCTAAAGAGGTCTCTTTTAACATGTCGATAAATGGAGAAATTCAATTTATTTGTGTGCAGAAGTTCGTGTATGACTTGAATTGTGACACATACTTGCCCCAGCCATAATTTAGAGTATTGCTAACTTTATTTAGTAGCTGTTATCCACCTCCTCCAATGGTATTTACAAAAGTAAACAGTAAAAATAGAACTCTGTTTAGCATTGAGCGGTCATAAGCAAGCTTATTTCAATGGAAAAATATTACGAATTTAAGAGCGAAATAAACACAGCTGTCATAAAAAAAAACCTTGTGGTTTTCTCCTTTCCCTTAAGACCGCGCAGGAAAGGCCTGACAACTTTATTTTTAACAGTTTTCACAATTTTTTTTCTTTTCAGATGTGTTACTTAAATTTATTAATTTTGTAAGCCAGCGTTTTTATAAACCCAGTTTTACGACATAATATTAAACAACATGTTGACATATTTTGTTATATTTCCACTCTAATACTATGAACAAAGTATATACTTTACGTAGCTTCTAACACAATAAAAATCTGAAGATTTTACACAATTATATTTATTTTATCAAAACCGGCACACATGTGATACCAGTGCATTCTGGCGGCGAAAATGTATAGTTGCCAAACTAAAAATTAATAAATATAAGCAAGATAAAAGTTTCAATTTCGGTGGGTGTCCCCAACAATGGCTCATTATATTATGCTGTTATAGCCATAACAATTTTTTGGCCAGACAGTGTCATGGATGTGTGTTTATGTTAACTTTTTCAACAGACCTGAGCTTTTTAAAATTAAAAATTAATATTTTTTGTATCTTTTATGTATTTTATCTGCATTAAAACTAGGTCAGTCGAAGTAGTTCAAAATTTGAAAACACTTATTTATGTAAAGTATGGTAATGCTAGCAAAGTATTGAGGTAATGTGGTTTTCACCGTTACGCCGATAAAAAAGCTTGTCAGTGACGTACAGAAGTGGCCGCCCACTGACGTCACGATGTAACGTGCGGCGATGCGGAAGGGTAGACTGTGGTACACGGAGAGTGCACACAAACCGCCTTCACGCGAGAAACACATACTACGATCTTTTGATATCACATAATATTAATAACTCCTACAATCACGAGGACTCAACGAGAAACTAAATAGTGATATACAAATTGCCACTGACCTATTTCTTAAGTGACTGCTAATATATTATATGTATATATTTGCCAGCCATTACGCTACGCGTCACGCGGTAAAAGTAAGGCCGTGTACCGTTGCCTGTACTATTGCAAATGTTATAAAACCCGTGAGCTTACAACGTTATTAACACGTTCCTGAGTGCACACTGCAACGGAACAATAACCGTGCACCTATTTCACCATTGGATGAAAATGCAAAGATGAAAGTTGCATAGCATGTAAACAAACTTCCCACACCTTAACCTTACTAAGGCTTTTTCTATTCAGGTTGGGAAGCTAAATAGTTTTAGTTTGGCAACTAAGCTTTTTCGCCACTAGGTAAGCGCTAGTAACGCATGTGTACCAGAATTTCTCTATTTATCTACGTTAATAAACAAAATAATTGCAATGATTATAAATCAAATATAAAATAACTGCGTAACTAAGTAAAATCATTCTCTTTTATTATTTACGTAACTTAAAATTGTAATTTTAAGTGACCTCTTTGGAACACTGCGCATCTAGAGGCGGAAAATTTCCCTATGCCAAACTCTCCCATAAGAAAACTCGCTTTGTTCCTAACCTTAGTAGAATTAACCTAAGTCATGGCCGATTCAATGCCATTCCCTCCCCAATCCATCTTCTCTAAGCGATTTGCTACGTGTCTAATGACCTCGCTGTCAACAAGACGTTAAGCCCAACTACCTACCGACCTACAGTACTTACCTTCATACACGTGACGGAACACCTTGTCAGCGTCTTTTGCGCATTGCAGAGGTAACAAAATACGGCGTTAGTAAACAACGCACGCCAGTTTGCGGTCCAGCGTCGCTGACGGAGGCGGAGTTGCGGTAGGTCGGGGCAGCGCGCAATTAGGCCGATTGCAGTGGCACGCTGTGGATGAGAGCGGGGGCGGTAATCGGCGCAGATCCCGCCACTCCGCCCCTTCTAATCACTCTCCACTGCCGCACTTCATCACGGCTGCATGTTGTGTGACGTCACCACCCCGGCCGCACATTCCTTAGCGTGCAAATACAGTCTCCATGGGTTTCGTCCGCAAGTTACGCCAACGAAATTACTATTTCTGCACGGCGATACTTGCCTATCACATAGTATTACATTCTGTTATAATTATTATTATTAAAACAGACATTCGCATATGCCTAAATAATTGACGAAATAAAGAAAAAACATTTCCTAGCCTAAAAAAGTTGTGGCAGTTGTTGTTTCAATAAAAAGAAGCAATCTAGGTGATGAAAATTTAAAAATATGCCTCCACTCGGTCCGCAACTTGATTTCACTGATTTAGAATGGGGAATACTAGTGGCGCAGCGTTCTGATGGTTTGTCAGTGCGCAGAAGCTTATTGAATGCATTTTCAATTAACAAATTTTTCCCCACCAAAATCGCTTATCCATTTATAGCACGAACCATAACTTTTATTTGTTGTGACTGTTGAAAACATATTGACGCGCCGTTCTTGTTTATCTTTACTGTTGTCTCCGAAAGTAGGTCACTCATTGTGTCAGTTTTTGGCGTTGTTTATACGTAAATAAAAATATGCGGATCGATAGGTCATGGGTTTAAATCCTGAGATGGGCATAGGTCTGTGTGCAGTTTTCAGGGGCAACTATACGTTTAACCTTGAATGCAAGCTAACCCTCAGTAAGGCTTTCAAAAAGTGGAGTTTTTTGCATCGAAAAGTAGGCTAGTGCCACAATTTCTCAGTCAGTGGGCTTAGCCAGGCTCTTTAAGGGATGGAGATCTTCATTAAATAAAGAGTTAATAATACTTTCCCAATTTCTTTACAAACACTACAAAGAAAGGGGCCACAGTGGCTGAGAGATTAGACTGCACGCCTTCCACCAAGGCGAACCGTGTTCAATCCCCGGCCGGTTCACTCCGGATTTTCGCTAGTAGGAATATGCCGGATGATGCCGCTGGTCGACGGGTTTTCTTGGGGATCTCCCTTTTCCCCAGCCTTTTCATTCCGGCGCTGTTACATACTCACCTCACTTCACCCGCATCGGCTCTCAAGACCTCGCTGTTAAGAGCCGCCCAAATCTCTTCACTTACTCACTACAAAGAAAAAGGTCTCAACTTAATATCTTCCAATAAATAGCTATCACTTGCTATTAACAGTTATTATTTACATAACTGCCCATCATCTCACAGAAATTAATGCTATTAAATAACCAAGAACCAATCCCAATAAATAATGTAGCAACACCTATCGAATTATTCTATACATTATATGTCCATATTTGGCAGTTCTGATATTTCCAGTAATGTCCGTATCACATCTGCGTACAGTCCCACCATAATTCATTCAGTCCACATTCCACTAGAGCGCTCCGAGCGCCCTCGTGTACCGTAGCACTCTACGTGCCGGGTGTCACGCCCTCTCGTCCGTTTACACGACACAAACTCGTCCGCCGTCGTCTCGCACCCTCCACCGTCGTCCGTCTTCTCCACTTTTGTCCCTCGCTGCACCAGACGTTACCATAATACCGCCCTTCAGCCAGATAGCTGCCAAAAAACTGACTGCTCTCCAGCTATGGAAGGTATTTATAGTTCCGTCGGCTGTGGTTCAGAATCTTCTCTACGTGTCAAGTTGCGCCGAGGATGGAGATTACCAGAACATTCTTGCTCATTCTGCCAAGTCCGCGATTCCTCCGGCAGGGCGCGGAGGGGCTGTGACGTCAGCCATGTCAGCAGTCAATCGTTTCCCCAGTCGCCGGGTGACGTGGCGGTGAGCGGATCTGCCTGTGGTGAGGTGTTTGATNCACTTCCCACAGCGCTGGGATCGCGCATAACCACGCCCATTGTGGGAATCCGCGCGTTACAGAACTATCAAAAACTACGTAGGTAAGTTTTGAGATTAGAACACTGTTTATGTAAGCAAGTTATTTGAGATGTTTGTACACTTATTCCAACCTAGTTTGAATGTAACCATAATATATTAAACTTAGTCATAGCATTTTATTCATTTGGAAGGGTGGGTCTATTAAATATCAAAATGTAAACAAACACGTTGACCATGTAACCTTGGCAGTTGTAGTGTCTGATGGCAGAGTAAATTTTTGGGATATGCTCAGAAGTTGAAAATCGGTACCTCATCTGTAGTGTTTGGTGTGATCGGCAGGTTTGTTCGTGATCACACTAGCCGGGCGCGATCGCAGTACCGCCCTTCCTTGTCATCCTTATACGCTCGACATTTATGCATACACATGTGTCAAATGCGCTAACCTTCTTTACAATAGCCAGACACAATCCATGTGCAGACGAGCACGATATTACGTATCTTACAAGTTGACCTGATTTATTTGTATGAAGTATAGATACATAGTTCCTTTTTTTCTGCAAACTTTCTAAGCTGTAATGTAAGTTATTGACCTATGTACATAGTATGTAAAGTTTATCACGTGTCTTTTTATACAAGAAAATAAGTGAGGAAACCAGACAATTACAACAGATTAAAGTAAACATCGAATGAATATTTTCGCGAAGGAGAAAATGAAACAGCATGTTGAAAGGAGCAGCAGAAAGGCTGACTTGTGATAGTGGAGAAAGTCAAAACAAGGCGAAGAGCTGGGAGATAAGAGAAGATGGAGTAATTGGAAGGAAAGCTTATATAATTTTGGAGTGGATGTTGTCTGCAGCTTAAATTGATGATTAATAGGAAGGAAATGCAGGTTTAATTTTCCCTGGATAGTATCATATATGTAGGCTCTACTTAAAGTCTTAACTTCGAAATGTTTTAACTTTTGGCAATAAAAAATTTGCGGGTTGGCATAACCACGAAAAAAAATTCGTATTTTCACTTTATACAGTCCAAAACAATAACAACAATTATGTACGTAGGCCTACGTTAATTTAAGTAAATGACCCACTTCCCTTTTATCTGCCTAAAAAAGAATGCACGAATTCAATATTCTACAAAAGCTATAGTAAGTAACGTTTAAAATATCAGCAAATTTATCGAATAAAATGCAGCAAACTTTAGTGATTTGCTGGGTAAAGCAATTAATGATTAGGAATCGCACAAAAAATTTCACTCCTCTGAATATTTTATATTTGGCGGATTAGCATATTAATAGCATTCGCCAGTCGGGAAAATAAATCCATTTGCTTTCCAAACTCCCTCGCTTGATTGATTCCAAAATTAGTCTCGTATTTTTGTTGACTTTCATTTCCACGGGCAATATGTGGCGACTGCGCCGCTGCGTCAACATNATTCCGGTCCTGCGGGCTATTATCATTCGCTCGCCCTCCCTCCTCCCTGCAGCCTTGGAAAAAATTATTTTCCATACTCGCTGGCGGCAGGGGTCTCTTTAAACTAACAATGCCCGGCTCTTGTTTTCATTGCTCGGCTAAGTACACTTGGTGGAAGGGGTAATAGGGCCGTTATTGATACTGGTATTAGAGAAGCCCTAGTGGGGAAAAAATCCTGAGAAGAAAAGTGATATGTCGAGTTTTCAAAATGCGGTGTCTGGATATCGGTTTTTGTTACTCTATGTGTAGCGTGTAAGCCTTCATCCTTTGCTATTACATTATGTCCTATTTATAGTCCATTCTGGGTTACTTCCCACTTTTTGAAGCCCTGCTAAAGTTCTACTTCCAGGCTATTCCTCCGCCTCGTGCAAACCAAGTCTCGAAAATTACACCGAAGGGACTACAAGCGAGAGAGAGAGAGAGAGAGAGAGACAGAGAGAGGGAGAGAGAGCACACCGCACACGTGCGCACTCAGTGTAATAATATTTAGCAAAATAACTGTTTCTTACTAGGCATTACCAACACACATGTTTTCTCACTCTTTTTATTCATATTAATTACAAATGAAATATTGTAATTAAGAAATGAAATAATAAGTAAATTTTAAATTAACCAAAAACAACGTATTTACGGGTTAACAGAAGTACAATACGCTTGTGATACACACGGCATATTTAGGAACTAACCAAACCCGTAGTAGATATGGTTATTTTTCAAAGGTTGGATTTAAAAAGTGTGAAGAAACCGCGAATAGACAATAGAGGCCGAGCCAGGCAAGGGCGGCGCGGCCGTAGAAGCAAGTGTCAGCAGTGCCTAGATGTACGTTGATTATGCGAATTCATTTGGCAGCAGCCTAAACTTGTTATTTATTTACATGCTCTGGCCACTACTGTTCATTCATTGACTGCTGCGTTTGACTATTAACAAAATCCGAACACTACTACACGCAGCCACACGAAACATAAATATTCACGGTTCAACAGAGTATTAACACGAGTATCAATAACACGCGCAATTTTGTTTATGACTCTCTCCCTTGAAATTAGTAGGCACGCAGAACTATTTTGTATCACATTATGACCATAGCAGCTTTAAGTAATGAAATTAATAATTGAACAATAGAGTAATAACCCATGATTCAGTATAATCATATTTTATGTTGCAGTAGCTTATAATTTAACTGGAATAAAATATTATCATTCAAATAGTGAGGACAGAAACGCAAATAAATTTCCCTTTCAGTAAATTTTTAACTACGCCAAGTTGGAAATATTCGTCGTTTATTGTCAATGTTAGGTGCATATGAAAACGTTCCATTGTATGTTTAAAAACTTTTCATTTCAGTACGCGTGGCTGTAGGTATTCTCCTTTCCCACAGTCCACCGCTGACTGCATACCCGTATAAAAAAATTAACACGGGCTCTGTCAACTAGAAAAAATTATAAAAAAAAGGGAGTGAGGCCCGTGGCTTCTTTTGTTCCACTCGTTATATTGTTTCCCATGCATGATGTGGAAGTTTCAACCAGCCGGGAGGGGGGGGATGTTTTGTGTTCTCTAAGAGAGGTGGTTACGAATAGAGAATTTTATTTTCGTAACGTTTGTGACCCTGCTATCCTTTCCCCCCTGTACTGCCATAGCTATTTGCCCTTCAGTCATATCTCTCTCTCTATCTATCTCTCTCTTCTTTCTCTCTCTCTCTCTCTCTCTCTCTCTCTGCTGCTGCTCATACATCCCCAAACACGATCTCATTATGAAAATATTAGCATGCCTTCGGGCGGAAAGACTCGTTCTTTTGAGACGAAGTGGAATGACGTCACTGCACGGTTTCTTTCCCGCCGTCTGTCTGCCCGGGTCCAAAAAAAATACATAGCGTGGCCAGGAAAAGGAAAAGGCTTCCGGCTAATTTAGCATGTGAACGCACTCGAGAAATTTATTTTCGTGGAAAAAACTGAAAATTTGTTGTGCTTTCCTGCTCTGCTGTGTATTTTAATTCATGCCAAGACTATTTAAATACTACCACGGTTATTATCATCCGTGTATGGTAGGCGTGTCCTCATAATAAGTTAAGGTCAACATGAGTGTACATTCCTATCTCGGCTGTCAGGTAAATGCGACTGTTGTTGCAAATTTTCTGATTTAATTTATTTTCCTCGGTATTTCGGTTAATTTCAATACTTCGGTGTTTGCGAATATTTTATTTTTTGTTAACCAGCGCGACACATTTTACCCTTTAAAATTTATCTCCTGTTGTACCTTTTGCCCAGAAATGGTTCGAGGTGCTAAGAAAATGTACACAATTGTTTATTCTAAAAATGCAATTATTTTTTGCAAAGAACTGGTTAATAAAAAACATTTCGACGTAACGTTATGTTATATTTAATATAAGTTCTTGAGATTTGTGGGAAGCTGACATGATTTCCATGATCGTGTGGAGTTGAAGCAAACAGCGTCAAATGTTAATAAATTAAACACTCCTGAAAGAATTACGCTTGATCCTTTAGCGCGTAAATTAACATCCATCGGCCATGTTGCTTTAACAATTATTGCAGTCACACAAGCACGAAGAGTGGTTTTTTATTTTTAAAACCTGGATTGTTCGTTAAATTTTTCAGATATATCCCATTTCCCTTAAAATTAACTATTGGAGCTATTGATTGTCACGTATTTTAAATAACGGCGTTGCTGCTGTGTTCATGCGCTTATGCATTTTTTAAAGACGGTTTAAATTATTTCCTTACGGGACGAAAACTGACTCCTGTTTATTCATATTGGAGATAGTTCCCTTTATTCACGTAAAAGATATTTTACGTCCAACATTGCGCAATAATGTGATGAATGTGTTGGGTGCCTCTGTTTTTGTTGTGTTCATTTCAATACTTATAAATATTCCACAAGCCATATTTTGAGGTAGCAGCATGAAATATTTGCGGACGGGTCGATGGCTCGGTTGTTTAGACTCTTGCCTAAAGGCTGTTTGAGGTAAACTGAGTACTTTCGAAAGAAAAATGGCACATAAGTACGTACATTCCGCAGTATGCACAATTGAGTAAAGATATACACTAGAGCGGCCATGGGATAGAAAAAAATTCCGACTAGTATTTTATGTTAGTTCTTGGGATGATTCAGAGGAGCGCTAGTGTTTCCGACTGGGAGTTAGCGGGCAGCAGACGACGCAGCTGTCAAAATCCCCCCTTGCGGTGTTGCCAGTCCCGCAGCCAGCAAAAGTAGGTCATCACCCTGGCCTCAGCTCACCCACGTGTTCGTTCCCATTCTGCCAAAGGCGATCCTGTCACACGCGAGTTATCAACTTCCGTTGCAGCTGTGAATACCCAACTCCTGATTTACTAGTGACGACCATCGAACGTGTTTCGTTTCTGTCGTAGAAGTCTGTATTTGCTGAAATTTGCTGCGATATGAACTACTAGTTGGGTTTATTTACTTCGGCAAAAATGAATTATCTTAAATATATAATAGTCATTGTTCGTAATTCTAATTTATTATTTTACTTTAGTTTAGGTAATCATGAGTACTGCTAGAGTACGAGTACTGCTAGAACTTACAACTACAAATTTGATATTAATCATGAATTATGTCATACATAATAGTAGCGTTTTCATTCCTTTCCTATGTGAAAGGAAATTGACAGGAAATGATTGTTCACTAGTAGATAAATTTATGTTAGACGCACGAAAGTCTACAATATGACTCAGTTTTTACAGTTTGGGGTTGTGATCTACTACAAAGATGAATTTCTTTAAATTTGCCGATTCAAGTGTCATTAAGACTATGTCCGAACCTAGGAATGCACTTATGTATATAAGCATACTCCACTCGGCTCAATACTTGATACATTCAGACAGGCATAGTTATTTGCATCCGTTACAGCAACTAGCCAGCTGATAAGATTCTGAAAAAAGCATTTTTACGGAAAACAAATACTGAATCTGTGCTGGAACGTATGCGAATAGATTTAAAATTATCAACCCAATAGGAGCTGTAGCTGAAAATATAGCTATTTATCAATCATAGACATTTTTCAAGAAAGGAATGAAAAAGTATATGACGCAGTTAACTCATTGATCAATACCGTATTATTAGAACTGATAAAAACTATATGTAAATTTTATTTTAACACTAATAATGGTATGAATAATAATACATTTTCTACTTTTGATATAATATTTATACTCATCCATGCCTTGTCTTGTAAAAAAATTGGCACTGCCTTGCATATTAACTATAAATGCATTGCCACGCCCTGTTTATAACAAATCACAAAGAAAACTGGTTATTGTTATCCCGGCTCTACTGGGTCATTAAAGGTTTAAGAGTGTACAATGGCAAAAACTTTTCTCAGCGGTATTCTTCAAGAGTTAATGCCTCCATACGATTTAAAAAAATAAATACTACGAATAACAATTAAGAACTACATATAAATCGTTTTTCAAGATAGTAGCCTATGGGCTGTAGAGGCGCGAGACTACACACATTCGTTTCCCCGTGTACGTGCGTATGTCATTTCCCGAGACATGTACAACATAGAAGTACTTATACGAGTGCGAACACTCTATGAGTGTGCATCTCATTAAGTAGAAAACCTTACACACACTGCGAGAAAAGTATTTTATTATCACGTATAAGGCTGAACTGTAACTCGTGTTTTTTTTAATGCGACAATACGATTGTGTTCTCTCTGAGATCCTTGTTTACAAAAATGGTACACATTAGTGGTTATAGTCTGAAAAGCTGGCAGCTATTTGTGTTTACAGTTACACTAGTGTAAAACGGCACACCATTTTATATTCTACACAGAAATTTCGAACTCATTACAGTGCGAAAAACGTTTATACTGATTATATATATATTATCAGTAATGTTAACACTAACGAACGCATGAAAACTAGATATTACAAAGAGAGTCGCATTATTCTACCACAGATTACATTACAAAATATAACTATTTCTTCACTAAACATCTGTTAAATGCAACGACTCGGTGCAAACGCTAATAGCTAAGATAAGTTGACAATAAAAAAAATTATGCAGTAAGCCTTTATCTGTCATACGGAAACACGTCTTCTGTATTCGCAGTTTCCAATATTGTTTGAATTCTTAATTCCAACCAATGGAAACAGGTGGCAAGCCGGATATGTTTACGTTTGTTCGTAACTTAACTTTGTATATCACAACCACACTTAAGGAGTTCATACTTAAAAAACTACATTTTCTATCAGAGAAGCCAATTTTGGTGAACATATATAATCTTCAACATGTGCACACAAACGTTGTATTATTGTTTATACTTACTTTACTGTAAATAACCGTTTCCCGCCAATAACACCGTTCGCTGTGTTTTGAGTGGTCGTCGCCTTACAGGTTTCACTTAAGATATTAAATATAACTATTTCTTTCAACACCTAAGAAAATCTCAACAATGCACGTGACTTGCTAAGTTCCATTGGGAACAAGCACATGAAGTAACAAACATACGATTTTTCTGCACACGCCTTAACGCATAACTTAACGCATAACTTAACGCTTAAATTTCCTATTGCTAACCCAGCTTTACTTCAGTCTTCGCAGTCGCTTAATTAAAGTGCGCAGGTGTGTTAAAACGCAGTTGAATCAAATCATTTATCTGTTCATAGTGTACAGTTGTTACCAAAAAGGAACAGAAATTATTTGAAAACATCTTTACTGTGTGAAAAGCATTAAATTTATTCTGGAATGTTTGTCATATCCTAGCCTAAAAATGGACAATGATAACAATTTACGAACAATATGTAACAATTCTAATTATTTGTGACAGTAGGACATCCTTGTTTGTTAACATTGTGGCATCTTACTTTTCCTAAAAGTAGTTATTTTCTCTGTGCCTCATGTTTTGTTGAATGAATAAATAATTATTTCGTTAACTAGCACTCTTTTCTTTGTACGATTGTACTATATGAACGAAATGAACCGCTCCGGCTTAACCCGATATCAATTTAGTTTTTACAGCGATACTTTGAAAGACAACAATTATTACTGTGTGTCATCCTTAAAAGATAAACATATACTATTTTGGACTTTTGCAGACCTTTTTGAGAGCTACAATTCTGTGGCACATTAACTTGATGTATATCTTATATGATGTTGAAAAACCCATCAAAATCTATTAAGAAGTTTAGAAGTACTGAGCGAATACACAGACAGACGCGGATAAGCGACTTTGTTTTATACTATTTAAGGAGATGACATGTAAGATCATCATCGTAATGAGGATTGTTAATACATACAATAAATTTAGTTTCGATTTGTTCGTCGTGGGTATTTTCTCCTCTTTACTAGCATTCCCCTACCACTTATCAGAGTTAATTTTTATATATTAGTAACATATTAGCTGTATGTAGTGTATCATATTTTCAAAACAGTATGTCTTCCGATATTTAAAAAATGCTTCTTGATGTTTCTGGTGCCTTAGTTCTGCGAGAGGCGTGAGTCGTTTAAGCCAATACTACACGATACCCAATTTCCACTCCCTTCTATTACACCCATGGGTACAACTGAAAGCATGCAAGTTTATATAGCAGAAGAGAAGAAAGTACGCATCAGTTCATACCCACACATTACCTAAAGTGCTAAGAGAAATTTGTAAATGGAAGGCAAAACAGCTCGCAGGGGAGCAAGGGCACAAAAGCAACTCGATGTTATATGTAGGCGCTTTGTGGTGCATCCAAAAGTACGAAGATTGTTTCTCTCTCCTGAACGACTGCATTTATTCAGGTTTCTAAGTACGATTACTATTAATGTAGGGAACATGATATGAGTAACGGCACTGCTTATGTATGGAAAACAAGGTACTGTATTCATATGTATGTACGACGGAACTTTATGCCACTCATTAAAACATTAGCAAATTATTCAAAAAGGGTCGTAGCCAGGGATTAATTTTGTGGGTCGGGAAGGGGTGAGGGGAATTTCACGGTTCAATTTTTGGAGAAAATACGAAAGCTGTAATATAACAATTTAATAGTTAAAGTACTATTTGTAATCAATGGTCTGATATACAGATATAGAACTGCAAAATGCTGTAAACATCCTTCATGTTCAAGGGGTATCACACATTTCTTAAATAAATAAAATAAAAGTTGTTATCTCGTTTGAAAATTTTATTTTTTAATATTTTACTTCTATTTTATAAGGGGGGGATGTATGTCCCGATATGACCTCCTTACCTCCTCCGGCTACGCCGCTGTATTAACATATGTATATCTAATGAGCATAATAATAAATCTTCTGCTTTCCGTAATTTGACAAACTTTTACGATTAGAAGGCTAAAAGAAGGCTAAAATTATGTACTTTAGGAACAAATCGATTTGATTAGCAAATATACTGTATTCGACTTCACACAGATAATTAATTGAGTAGTCTTCACGTTGTGTGTGTTCCTTTGTTACCTATAAGCGCCACCTATGTGGAATGGGGAGCACAACTCTGGGTACCTGCACTGATTTCATTACCTCTACGTCACATGCAAAGCGTCAACGTCATATGGTACTATACCATTCAGTGCAATCGTGCCGTAAGGCATGGCATAACGAATCTTCCTGAACCCTTAAGAGTCCCATTGTCTCCGGCGGTTTTTAACGATTTGTTTATTCGACTGGTACATTGTGATATTGAACTATTGACGAATAGTTACATGGCGTTATTTAAAATATTGATGTTTGTATTCGTATCTCATGCTGGTTCCATCCAAGTCCGTGGTGGACGGCAATCTTCCGGACCGAGAGTTCTCGATGCGGAGAGTGTAGCGTGTAGCGGTAACTGTCGTGGAGTTGGGGTTATCTCGAGATGATCCCTTTTTCTCCTCCATTTTCATTCTACCGCTGATCTATTCCCATATCATACCAACTTATCAGTGCTTCAGGCTGGCCGGAACGAGACAAGTGTCGATCAAATAGGGCAGCCGGCTTCTCAGGGAGGGAAATATTTTTTTGTGTCCTCGAGACTGTTGGAGTTTGAGTTTTCAAGTAAAGTGGCTGATATCTGCTGGCGGATATATGTACCAGCATATAGGTTGTAAACAAACTGTAGTGTTGTTTGTCTCCAATCTGTCCCTTTTGTGAAATTATGTACACCAAGGCCGAAGGGCGACTGTAAAATTATATACTACAGCAAGGACGACACGAAATGTTGCGCTACACCGAAAACCTGGGTTCTGACAGTCAGTATAACTTAGTCGTTTGTGACCTCGTATCTTTCCCAGCAAGTACTTACCTTCAAGCAGGGAAATCACTTTCTCTGGAAGGGAAATAATTTTTCTTATATGAGTCAGGGAAAAAAAATTGAGATTAGGTATTCCCTGACTTTTCAGTGTGTTCCCGTGATTCATACTGACCCTGCCTGTGACGGGAAAGTCAGATCGGTTTTTTTTTCAAGGCAGACTCGTGTTTGTTTTTATTCACCCACCTTTCTTGTGTTCTCGAGATGGCAATAGATACTCCCACTACACGAGTGCGACGAAAGATTGCTATGGGCGAGACGCATCAACACGATGTGTTGGCCCGTGTCGATGCAAACCACCACATGGGTACGCAAGAACTTTCCAGGTTCGTAGGTACAAGTAAAACAAGTGTGTTACGGATAATGCGCCAACGGTAATTCCTTCCATATCACGTGGCTCTTCATCAGGCATTACATGAAGGTGATTTCCAGCAGCGTGTTCAGTTTTGTAGGTTTGTTCTGATGTCTGTAAGGGATGGTAGCAATTTTCTGAAGAACATACTATTTACCGATGTAGTGACCTTCACAAACCATAGGCGCGTAAATTTACGAAATATGCACCACTGGGCGACGGAGAATCCGCGTTGGGTCCGGCACGTGGAGCACCAGCGACAGTGGAAAGTGAACGTGTGGCGTGGAATCATTGGAGACTACGTCATAGTGCCATACTTCATTCAAGGGACAATAACCGGCAGTACGTACGCCCATTTCCTCAGAGAGACCTTACCGGCACTCCTGGAAGACATACCGCTCAACATACGTCGTGATATGTGTTTCAGCATGATGGCTGTCATGCGTATTTTGCTTTGGTGGCGAGGAAAGTGTTAAATGAAACGTTTACGAACCGGTGGTTATGGCGTGGTGGTGTAATTTGGCCAGCTCGCTCCCCTGACCTCACACGTCTAGATTTTTTCCTATGGGAAACACTTTAAGGTAGGGTAAACAACACGTTTCCTACGACGCCATACAGGAACGCATTGTGGCAGCTTGCAGCGGCATTACGCCAGAAATACTTCATGCCTCTCGTCGCTCGCTACATGTTCGTGTTCAGACGTGTATTGCTGTCGATGGTAAATACATCGAGCACATGCTATGGAAATGCCTTATGTGAAGCGTTTCAACCATAATTGTGCTATTTTTTTACTATGCATGCGGATGCGATTGCATTTCTCCTTAGGTGAGTTTGTTCTATTTTTTGTGCATCTGTATGGACTCGTTACTCAGTGCAGTTAATGAATAGAAAACAAATGTCTTGAATTACGTTGGTATCTGTATAAAATGTAATGGATTGACATCAGACTTGCACTCACATTGCCCGTCTTCCCTCCGCTGCGATGCTCTCCTTTGTCCAATATCGGATTATGTGCCCCTTACCCACTACGCTAAGCAGTATACTGTTATAAGGAAGCGATCCCAGTAAGATGAGTCACGGCGCGTGTTGCTTGCTTACAGCTGTGAACACAGGTCCACTGCCCCATACAACGGGCCCACTTAACTGAAATCATATTTGCACACCATTTCTTGGCGTTTCTGCGCTACTTTCCATTGCATATGCTCTTTCACTGAATTCCTCTTTGCATGTACTTTCAGATGCCGTTGAAATAAATGTACCTATGTTTCCAGAGGAAAAATCGTATGTGGTTTAATTATATATGCCCATGCACGTGCTACGAATAGTTACTTTGCGGCAAATTACTTGAACCGTAGGTAATTTCATTTAGTGAAAACCGCATTTCATAATCTGAAACCGTTCCGGAAATTTTGGGGGTGTCCACGTTAGGCGGGCCACCATCTGTGTGTGTTTATGTGTGTGTCTATATATATATTTCAGTTAAGATAAATGGGACATTCTATGTATATATATATATATACACAGAATGTCCCATTTATCTTAACTGGAAGTGGGAATAGTACTGCTGGCAAGTCTGCCTTATATTATTATTTATTAGTGAGATACGAATAAAAACATCAATATTTTAAATAACGCCATGTAACTATTCGTCAATAGTTCAATGAAGCTTCGTCAAGCACTATTCAAAAATATATCTCAATGTACCAGTCGAATAAACAAATCGTTAAAAACCGCCGGAGACAATGGGACTCATAAGGGTTCAGGAAGATTCGTTATGCCATGCCTTACGGCACAATTGCACTGCATGGTACAGTACCATATGTCGTTGACGCTTTGTATGTGATGTAGAGGTAATGTAATCAGTGCAGGTACCCAGAGTTGCGCACCCTATTCCACAGAGGTGGCGCTTATAGGAAACAAAGGAACACACACGACGTGACGACTACTCAATTAATTATCTGTGTGCAGTCGAATACAGTACATTGAAANAATCGTTAAAAACCGCCGGAGACAATGGGACTCATAAGGGTTCAGGAAGATTCGTTATGCCATGCCTTACGGCACGATTGCACTGCATGGTACAGTACCATATGTCGTTGACGCTTTGTATGTGATGTAGAGGTAATGTAATCAGTGCAGGTACCCAGAGTTGCGCACCCTATTCCACAGAGGTGGCGCTTATTGGAAACAAAGGAACACACACGACGTGACGACTACTCAATTAATTATCTGTGTGCAGTCGAATACAGTACATTGAAANGGAAACAAAGGAACACACACGACGTGACGACTACTCAATTAATTATCTGTGTGCAGTCGAATACAGTACATTGAAAGGTGAGAGTTGTCGTAACGGAAACTTACTCCAACAACGAGAAGGTAGAAATTCTCCTCGTTTATGGAGAATGTAAAGTAGCAGATGAATGTATTCGTATTATTTTACAGTACAGTGTAGAAAGTTCAAGTCAGTTTTACTGAAACCCTCACGCACACAAAATGTTCTGTTATTACTATTATCGTTAGCTTGGTTTGCTCGCTCGTCGTTCATTCTGTTGAAGGTCGGCGCAATGCTAGTCAGGCGGAGGTACTCTAGAGAGAGCGATACCCTGACAACTCCCAACCGTCCGGATGGATGTTTTCCCATCTCGTTCAGAAGTTTTGTGTTATGGGAAATTTGAACCCACAGTAACGCAAATTACGTAGAAATTGTACAGATGAAGCTGCTTATGTTGCTGTTCTCGCTGCTGCAGCCGTTAATCCACACGTCAGCACACGCCAACTTGAAGCCGACATTCATATTCCGAAAACGAGTGCACAGTGCATTCTAAAGCGTCATACGTTCCATCCCTATCATGGACACATACACCACGAAGAAATTATTTCCAGAATCATGTCGAGTTCTGTCAATGGGCATAGCATCAAATTATCGCCAACCCGAACGTTTTATCGAATGTTTTTTTAGCAAAATAATCGTCGTTCTCCAACTAGGGCCAAGTGAAAGCGAGGAATATGTATTATCGGGCCGTCGAGAACAAACAAATTCTTCGACACGTGAACCATCAGCATCAGTGGATAGTTAACGTCTGGTGTGGCATAGTAGGCAGTAAGGTTATAGGGCCTTATTTCGTGAATGGTAATCTTTATGGCAAGGAGTATGCCACCTTCGTATAAACAGTTCTTCCTGGTCTCCTGGAGGAGATACCTCTAAGGAACAGAATTATAATATGGTACAAGCAAGATGGATGCCGTGTGATAACGTCGTGTTCTGGACCGAAGATATCCTAGTTGGTGGATTGTTTGTGGAATAAAAATTCAGTGGCCTGCGCAGTCTCCTGACCGTAACCCCCTCGATTTTTTTTTTTTTTTTTTGTTACTTCAAAGACGCTGTCTATCGAGATATTCCAACAACTCCAGAGAACATGCAGGAATTTATTGTGCGTGCTTGTAATGCTCTTCAGCAGACAACACTGGAGGAATCAGAGTTGTCATTCCCCGGCGACTTAACTTGTGTATCGCTGTCAATGGTCACCAATTTGAACATCTAATGTGAATGTTGTACCCCTCGCTGTACCCATATGGATAGCACTACAGACGGGCAGAAGAGATACCAGTTTCTGTGTCGTATTTAGTGTTCATGTTATGAAAGTGTACATTGTTCTATATGTTTAAATAGGCCTTGCCGAGTTTCATTGAACGTTTTGCCAATATATACATTATGCCATCTTAAAAACTGATGTTATTACTCGTGTCTCCCTAATAAATAACTCTGTAAGGCTTACTCCCCAGCAGTATTATTTCCCCCTTCCAGTTATACAATTTTGGTAAGAAACACTTTTTCATTTGGAGCCCCGGTACGGAGTTATTGTGGGTGGTCAAGCGGAGTTATTGTGGGTAGTCAAGATAAATGGGACAACCTGTATATATATATNTACGGAGTTATTGTGGGTGGTCAAGCGGAGTTATTGTGGGTAGTCAAGATAAATGGGACAACCTGTATATATATATGGGACTTCCTATATATATGGGACTTCCTATATATATGGGACACTTGTGTATATATGGGACATCCTATGTGTATATACATATATGGGACATTCTATGTATATAAACATATCTTGGTACAACATATATGTATATATGTGTGTGAAATTGCCTTTTAAATGATAACCCGAAAGTAATTTATTAGTATTTTGTCATTAGGGGTATAGTGGGGACAGGACTGCAGCCCACCCACCTGGTTTTTATTTTCCCCTAATTTTACTACGTTGTGGCCTTGTTTGTAGATGTTTCGACGATTCGCTTAATCTGCTTAGCAGTTATATTTCGCAAGGAAAACAGCTGATTGTGCCTGCAGCATTCGCGCATCGGAAAAATGCCACAGTGATCGCCAGGGAAACTGGAAGGATGAAGAAGTGGTTACTCTTGCGCCCTTTCCACATGCACTTCGACGTGTCATGTGCAGCAGGTTGAATCGATCTCTTCCACTTCCTTCTCTCACGCCAACAGCTCTTACGAGGTCCTCAGGCATCAACGCCCAACCTTTCCCTTATCTCCCACTCCCCCTCCATCATTCCCCACCCACCACCACCCCCGACCTTCCTTATTTTCTTTGAAACGTTCCTTTCAGCCGGAACAATGAACAAACTTGCTCCTAATGAGTGCAATTTTCTTCCGTTTCTCTCTCCTTCCAACCCTTTCCCCTCCAACCCCCGTCAACTCCAAGTACCAATAAACATTTTGAAACTCCTTCATCTTCTCTGGACAGAAAAGGACGGGGAAGGCAGGACAATCTGGAATTTGTTTTCTCATCTTATATATTGCATACATAACTTTCATACAGTCTGTTTGCCCCTTGGAGGAAAAATAAACGTCCCGAATTATGCTCGACTGGAAGGAGCTTGAAGTGAATGGGTAATTAGTCAAGTTCTTTATTTATGTTCAATTTGACGTGGCGTGATATGTTAACTATTACTTCGATATTACTTTATTCGCTCTTAAATATCTATATATAAATTGCATATAATTAGTAAATATTTTTAACATAAAGTTCACATAGTGCACGTGCTATTTGGAAATCTGATTAAATAATGTTTAATCATAGCTTACCAGTAGCGGCTTCATTGATGAAATAATACCTTAACATAAGGTGAGCGGTTATCGAAAATTCTGAACTACTGCTCCATCCACAAACATACGAATCTAAATAAACAATAATCGTATAAAAAACTTGAGGCCATCCTATGCACGTGGAGGCTGCTGTTCTTTGAAGCCATGGCAGTAAAACTGTGACAACGGCAAATAAATAACGTGTATTGAAAATCATTATCGAAATCATGAATTATGTAGTTTTTTAGAATAACTTCTCCAAGCAATAGTTAGTCATCAACGTCGAACTCGAAAGAGCAGACTTGTGTGATCGGTTAATGGCGGATACCAGAGAAAGCGATAACCTCATTAACTGAAAACACTGTATTTTATATTTGAAGCATANGATCGGTTAATGGCGGATACCAGAGAAAGCGATAACCTCATTAACTGAAAACACTGTATTTTATATTTGAAGCATGGCATTGGAATTAAATATTACTCAGATCTTCTTTTAAACTTTGCAATGATATTTAATTACGCATAATATGCATATTTATGTAAAAACATAAAGTATTTTCATATCACCAAACTTATTGGTGTATGCGATTAACTTATATGTTCATGTATAGGTACTTAGCAATATATAAGCAATATAAAAGTGTACAGCAGCAAAGTAGGGCAGTTGGTAATGCGACTGACTACAGCGGTCGGAGTATCTCTTGCATTTTGGGCGGAAATCCCATCCCAGCCACATCCACAAATATTTTTGTGTAGGTAATATTTTCGTTTTTCGAGAAAATAATTGTACTTAATTTTTTCAACATCGTAAGGCACTGGTTTTTTTAGTCCTGGTGCTTTCTTTATTGATCATTTAAAAATAACTTATTTTCCAACATTTGAATTAGTGAATTTCTTTTAACTGAAGAAATCATTAGTTTTCTTTTTCTACTTATTTCCGACGGAGCTGTTTCAACTGGAAATCAGCAGATATTTATTGATTTCCATTTGTAAAGAAGAGAAAATCACATTTTCAAAAATGGGACAAATTTTATTAGCAAATTCTATTAATTATTTATAGTTTTCCAGTAATACATAATGCATTTTACCTCTTTTATTATT
Source organism: Clitarchus hookeri (assembly GCA_002778355.1). Lineage (NCBI taxonomy): Eukaryota > Metazoa > Arthropoda > Insecta > Phasmatodea > Phasmatidae > Clitarchus > Clitarchus hookeri. The sequence continues at coordinate 168,453 of NQII01000690.1, forward strand.
ATTTACAGTAACACAAACTAATATATTTTTTACCAAGACTTTTTTTTTAAAGAAGCACTCGAATGTAAAGAAAACGCTTAAAAAAACAAGACAAACATGATAAGAACAAGTCTTTCTTTGGTTTTCCGTTAAATAAATTTACATCTTAAGCATTCAATTCTGTTTTATCTTCATTTAAGCTACAATATCTACACCATATAACAACCATGCAAGGCATAACAGCATATAGGTATGCATGTTAAACATTTGAAGATACAAATATCTCACATTAATCTTCCTTCTTTTCGAAAATAGCGACTCGTATGAAATTATGCCTTCGCCTTCATAACTTCCCATAAGTAATTCATATACATATAGTGTAACGCACAAACTCCCACGCCGGACGTGTACGCTGTGTTGCCTTTTACGCGCAGTCCCGGCGCTGTGGGGCCCCCTCCCCATCGCACTCGCACCCGGCTACGTCGCCCGGCGGCCGAGAGAATGATTGACAGCCGACCTGGCTGGCNCCCCCTCCCCATCGCACTCGCACCCGGCTACGTCGCCCGGCGGCCGAGAGAATGATTGACAGCCGACCTGGCTGGCATCACAGCTCCTCCTCCCTCCTGCAAGAGAATGAGCAATAATTGTATAGTAACCTCCATCCTCGGCGCAATCCGACATGTAGAGAATATTCTGGATCAAAGCCGACGACACAACAAATACCCCCCGCAGCCGGAGAGCAGACAGTACTTGGGGTAGCCATTTGATTGAAGTGCGGTAGCCGGGCGAAGTATGGTGCAGCGAGGAACATCAGCGGAGAGGACGAACGACGGTGGATGTTGCGAGACGTCAGCGGTGATTATTTGTGCTGTGTGGACGGATGAGAGGGCGTGGTCCCCGACGAGTAGAGGGCTACTTTACATGGAGGCGCTCGGAGCAGTCTAGAACATTCTGGACTGATGGAGTGTAGACTGAATTAAGGTGGGACTGTACGAATGTGTGATACGGACTTTATTGTAACTATTGGAAGAGTCAAACATGAACAAATAATTTGTAAAATAATTCTATATGTTTTGAAACACGGTTTAATAGTACTGATTTTAGTTTTTGACTGCAACAATTTCTTTGAGGTGATTGGAAATTCTATAAATTAGATTTATGTATTGTAAATAGAAAGTGTTAGCCATTTATTGTTATATATTAAGTCAAGAGAATTTTATTTTAAGTGTTTATAAATAAATTAGGGAATTATTATTTACTATTTTATTTGCTTGAGGCCTCTATCTTTTAAAGAACCTGGCTAAGTCCACTGACTTTGAGAAGTTGTAACAATTTTTTAACATTAATTTGGTTTTTTTCTTAATTGTTATCTACAAGAAGTTATTGTCAACTTACTTCCTTTTCCAGCATTCTTAATAATATGTGTAAACAAGATCCCACTGGCTAGAATAAGTGACATCGGGCCGGCCCAATACTGTTAGTGCCTCTAACCGCTCGCTTTTACCACGATGTCTACCAAGGTAGGAAAATGTTTATATTCCCAGTGAAAACCATACTGCGTGTTTTACTTTTAAAAAAAATAAGTAAACATTAAGTTATACGTGGCGCAACGAATCTTTTTAACTGGAGTGGTACTAAAATGAGATGTTCGTCTCAAAGTCAGGTGGAAATTTTATGTACTGCAAAAAATTACGATGGAAAAAAAATGTGTTACAGGGACTTTCTGAACACCATAATGTTAAAAAATGGTTAAAATGTTAACTTATCACTTTGAAATTTACTGTGCAAAACTAAGGAGCAGCCATTAATCAAACATACCGTTACGCGCTGACGCTTCCACAAGACGCGAGCTCCATGCCCGGTCCGGCTCTGTGGTGGTGGAGGGGGGCCAACCTCGACCCTCCCCAATTCCAGGCAGACCCACTCGCTGCCCCGTCACTCACCCGGGGGGATGATTGACAGTGGCGGCGACCTGGCTGGCGTCACAGCCCCTCCTCCTCCCCCTGCTGGAGAAGGCGATGAGTTTAGAGAACGTGCAAGAATATTCTGGGAATTAGGTCCCTCGGCAAAACGCGGCATTTAAATAAATTTCTAGGCGATGCCCTACGACTCAATAAACATTGTAGTGGCCCAAGTGTCGGTAGTCATGGTAGAAGCCTTCCGGCTGAGTGCGGTAACCAGGAATGGGTGAGTAGCACGGATGATGACGGGAGAGCGAGACGATGGCGGACGAGGTGTTAGTGGTGTGACTGGACGAGAGAGTGTGAAACCCGACGAGTGCAGGGGCGCTCGGAGAACTCTAGAACAATGCGGACTGGTGGGACCTGGACTAAACAGAGGCGGGACTGAATGAACATGTAATACTGATTTTATTGTAAATATTGGAACAGTGAAACACGGACATATAATTGATAAAATAATTGAATATGTTTTGATACACTGTCTGTTGGGACTGATTTTTTTATTAATTGATTAGATTAATTTCTGTGAGATAAATGACAATTTTATTGATTAAATTCATTAATTGTGAAAAGCAAGTGATATCATTTTATTGTGAGGATTTGGGTGGAGAGAATTTTTTTTGCAGTTATTGTAAATAAAACTAGGAAATTATAATTACCCAACTATTTTTTTTATTAAAACCTCCATCCCTTAACGAACCTTGTTTAGCCCACTAAATTTTGAGCAAATGGTAACAATACGTAAACTTCATTTTAATTTTCAACAATTTAAAAATGCATAAATTTTTTTATCTGTGATTATACAGGGAGCGGCAGAAATAACTCCCGAATTTGAACGGCTAATAAAAAATACACAAACGATTCTAGTCAAAANGAATATGTTTTGATACACTGTCTGTTGGGACTGATTTTTTTATTAATTGATTAGATTAATTTCTGTGAGATAAATAAAAATTTTATTGATTAAATTCATTAATTGTGAAACGCAAGTGATATCATTTTATTGTGAGGATTTGGGTGGAGAGAATTTTTTTTGCAGTTATTGTAAATAAAACTAGGAAATTATAATTACCCAACTATTTTTTAAATTAAAACCTCCATCCCTTAACGAACCTTGTTTAGCCCACTAAATTTTGAGCAAATGGTAACAATACGTAAACTTCATTTTAATTTTCAACAATTTAAAAATGCATAAATTTTTTTATCTGTGATTATACAGGAAGCGGCAGAAATAACTCCCGAATTTGAACGGCTAATAAAAAATACACAAACGATTCTAGTCAAAATTTTATTAAACCATCTAAAAGAATTATGTTTTCCATTTAGTTTCGTTTAATTTTTTTCATTTTCACTTAATCTTTAAACATAATATTTGTTTAATTTTCACTTAATCTTTAAAAATAATCTTTTTTTTAATTGACACTTAATTTTTTAACATAATCTGTTTTTTAATTTTCACTTTTTTTTAATAATCTCACTCAAATGCCAACCGTCACATATCTGAAGCCTCATTCTGAAATTACGCATTACTCTTCTCGTCATCTCTTGTGGAATTTCCGCGATTTCGTGTCGGATAGCAACTTTGAGTTCATCGATTGTCGTCGGATTGTTTTTGTAGACTCTACTCTTCAGGTAACCCCAGAGAAAGAAGTCACAGGCGGTAAGATCGGGTGAACGAGCTGGCCACGGGATGTCGCCTCGCAGTGAGATTAAACGCCCTGGACACATTTGTCTTAGGACTGCCGTAGATTCTCTTGCTGTGTGAGCGGTGGCACCATCCTGTTGAAACCATACAGCAGGATTTACACGTTCATTCAGTTTCGGCTCCAGGAAGTTGTGTAGCATCTCTACGTAACGATGAGACGTTACTGTAACTGTTCGTCCTTACTCCTCAACAAAATACGGGCCTATTATTCCAAAGTCTGCTACAGCACACCAAACAGTGACACGTTGGCTATGGAGAGGTCGCTCACGAAGTTGCCGAGGATTATTTTCTGCCCAATATCGAAAATTCTGTTTGTTGACGAATCCTGATAAATGAAAATGTGGTTCGTCACTTGAGAGCACAACTGCGTCTGTTGGAAAGTTTTCCAGGATAGCCTGTCAAGATGCAATACGGTTGGCCCAATCACGTTCACTAAGTTCCTGCACAACCATGATTTTGTACGGATGAAAGTGGAGGTCTTGGTGTAAAATTCTTCTCACACTACGATCAGATATTCCCAAGCTGGCAGCGTGCCTACGGGCTGGACGTCTTGGAGATTTGGTAACTGCTTGTTGGAGTAATTGAACGTTCTGTGGAGTTCGAGCGCTGCGAGGTCTACCTGGCGGTGCATTTTTTAAAGCCGAACCTGTGACTCTAAAATTTTTAACCCACAATAGAACGGTTTTCCTGTCAGGGACTGCACCGTGCCGACCTATTCCGAAGCACGTACGAAATAATCTCTGCGTTGTGATTACAGAATCGCCATTTTTAAAATAGGTTTCAAGGACGAACGCACAATGTTCACCGCTCCTTGCCATGGTGACGACTGAAATGGCAGCAGTGGTGCTGCACTATGACACAACCCAGGGCCGCCTACCACCACTAGCGCCGAACCCATGATGGTGGCAAATTCGGGAGTTATTTCTGCCGCTCCCTGTATAANCCGCCTACCACCACTAGCGCCGAACCCATGATGGTGGCAAATTCGGGAGTTATTTCTGCCGCTCCCTGTATAATAGTCTTCGAGTAACTCATGGGATTTTTTTTTTCTTTTTAAATTATTTTATTTGAGCAAATGACTCGTTATCGATTTATGTGTTCCAAAATAAGCATGACTGTAATTTCCTCATAAGCATAATAATGTATTTCTTATTTGCGTGAAATCACGTTAAATGTAATGTCTACTATTGGAACATTGCTTGATATAAATGCAAAATAATGACTTTCTTGCTATCCAGCCTTGAGGTTGTCGAGGAAGAAGAAAGTTATTTATGTATTTCAGGTATGTTAGGTTTGGTGCAAACATTGCCTTATGTGAGAGAGAATTTTTTCCCCTCGCTTGGCAAGCCGACAGTGGTGGCCAGGACAAGAGTGCTGCCAGCCCTTGGTCCTGGAGTGTCATGCTGGTGGGGGAGGGGCGGTCAAGAAAACAAGTGGCGCGTACTGGCTGGGACGTCGAGCCCCGCCATTTGAAAGCAGCGGGGTGGCGGTAACACGGCGTCCTCCCCCGAGCCTCTTCTCCTTACCCTTGCAGATTTATGTAGTTGGCGCTGGCCGGAGGAGCTGCACGGGATCTCCATCTTCCTGTCCTTTCATCGCTCCTCCCCGCCCACGTCCCCACCCACGTCCCTGGGGCTCCTTATTATGTTACTTGCTCGCAGTGGGGCCCCGGCGACGACGTCCTGCCGGCCATCATATCCTCCCTCGGGGACGCCACTGCATGCGCCAGCCCAGCTCAGGAAGCCGGGGGGGGGGGTGTCCTCCCTTCCCGCTAACCATGTCTCGTCCAATCCCACCGCGGCGCAGATATTCCGGTCACGCCCGTGTCTCACCGATACCACGTGAAGGCAGTATTGCCACTTCCAGTGAGCGAGGGAACAGATTTGAACGACTTTTAACATCGAGGTCTTGAGAGCCGATGAGGGTGAAGCGAGATGAGCATGGGGCAGCGTCGGGATGAAAGGGCGAAGGAAACGGGAGATCCTCAAGAAAACCTGCCGACCAACGGCCTCGTCCTGCACGACTCCCACGTACGAAATTTCAGGAGCAGCCCCGCCGGGAATCGAATCTGATTCGCCTTGGTGGGAGGCGAGTAGTCTGATCACTGCGCCACTGCCACCGTCATTATTACTATCGGTTGCTCTATGAATAAGATACAATTCTATGAATTCGCGGTCGATTGGATTCGATATTATTAAAAATTCCTAACAATGGTGTGGCAATGAGGAAAGTGGAAAACGTAAATTAACACCGATTCCTTTACCCATTTTCTCCGCCGGTTGATAACTGAGGTAACTGAAACGAAAAATATTAATACAGAGGAGGCAAATGGTATTTTAACGAATTTCTTTCTTTAAAATTTTGAGTAATTGCAAAACAAAAAATGCGCAAAGCAAAATGAATAATTTCAATGGTCACAAATGTTTATCTTTACACATTTAATTCAATGTGAAAACGTGGAACTACTTCGCCGGAAGTCAAGCCCGGGGCACCTAGGTGGGAGGCTGCATGGTGTGCTACGGAAGAGATCACCCAAACCCTTCGGGAAACAACTTTTTTCGAAATTCTTGTGTTTATATTTATGGAAGTAATGTGTTGTTGATAAGTGAAATAAAAGCTTAAATTCAGTGTACCGCAAAAAAATAATAAATTACAAATGATTGCTTTATTCTAAAAATCTATACATTATTTATAGTGAAACTTTGTGGTGCTGTAGGCCTATATGAAAAACTACACAGTCTACCTAAAACGTGATTCGGGTTAAAAAAGAAAGAAATCTTCAGTCTTCCCACGGAACTCGTTAGCATAATTTGACTATTTATATCAAGAGCACGGGAAGAAGCGATATCGCTTACTCAGGTGACTTATACAATATGGAATGTTAATAAGACGACTTGAAAACGTGGAGGCGTCAGAATTGAAAAGGCATATCAGTTCGGCGTGGACGAGAGAATCCGGAAGCCAGAAACTCGAAAAGTTGCCGGAAGAAAGTTCCGTCTACCCGGGATATACCTTTCCAACATCACCTCCATTTTCTTTTTCCTCCTCACCACGTCCTTCGCGTCTACGCCGAGCATGCCCTGGATATCCTTCGGCGCTGCAAGAAAGGATGTCATAAACTTTACCCTCCCATTCACCCTCCGACCGACGAGGCTATTCTCGAATATATCGCCTCCCCTCTGCACTCCTTCTCTATGCCTTTCGCATCCCTGTCTTAAGCCAATCCCATTTCGACGTTATTTTAAACACGCGATACTTTTCTCACTTCTATGGCGTCGTCGCGAAGAAATCGCCTTTATAGACTTGGATTTTTCCTGACCGTCTTTACTTCATCCAGACATATTTCTCGGCCCCCGTTTCAAAAGATAGCCGGGAATAAATTGCGAACGGAAAGGGCGAAAAGTGAGGAGAGAAAAAATACAACTAAATACTTGGACAGCGTCCGTCTGTACCTGCGACGAAGGAACTGACGTTCTCCCGAACCAAGTGCAGAATATTTTTTACCCGCCCTGGAAATGCAATTCTGCGGAACATCCCATCCGCGATTTTTTTTCCTGCGGGACTGGATCTTGTGGAGTCAGGCTGACGGGAGGAATCCGAGATGATGAGATTCGCCGACGGAGAGTGGGACGAGGAACAGGTTTAAGGGACGCTTCCTCTTTAGGGAGTGAAATATGATCGTCCCTTGCAGCACTCTGTAGAGCTAGCAACCCTCCACGTCACCTGGTTGGTCACGGCAATCAGAGACTCGCCATCGCGAGCTGATTGCGCATGCCACTTCTTCTGCTGTCCACGCACCAATTGGAAGCTCCCAGTCACGAAATGTTCCCTGCAACATTTAATAATACATCGTGGTCATTCTAATTACGGAATTAACCATTGCTGTGCGGCCGTTCTCAATGAAACACACAATGCAGTTAGATTTTTAGAAATATGCATGGGCGATGTAACTCAAAAAAAATTATTAATCTCCAAGTAAAATGAGCAAACAAATAATTTAACACGTACATTTATTTCTGTGCGCTAGTATTAAATTGACGAATTAATTCTCTAACAAAAGAAAACGTTCAGATCTTAGTTCGTTAAATGAATGTCATAAGTATGAGTGACATACATTGATTTTCAGTTCATTTCATAGCAGAAAATCACAAACGCTTTACCTTCGTTTGTCCTTTCAGTAGCAGAAAATATAAGCAATTTCATTAATTAATATGTCAAGTCTTGATTGTTGAATTATTTTGTATGTATGCAAACACGTAGAACTTGCCTGCGAAATATTTATTTTCCTGATAAANCAGTCACGAAATGTTCCCTGCAACATTTAATAATACATCGTGGTCATTCTAATTACGGAATTAACCATTGCTGTGCGGCCGTTCGCAATGAAACACACAATGCAGTTAGATTTTTAAAAATATGCATGGGCGATGTAACTCAAAAAAAATTATTAATCTCCAAGTAAAATGAGCAAACAAATAATTTAACACGTACATTTATTTCTGTGCGCTAGTATTAAATTGACGAATTAATTCTCTAACAAAAGAAAACGTTCAGATCTTAGTTCGTTAAATGAATGTCATAAGTATGAGTGACATACCTTGATTTTCAATTCATTTCATAGCAGAAAATCACAAACGCTTTACCTTCGTTTGTCCTTTCAGTAGCAGAAAATATAAGCAATTTCATTAATTAATATGTCAGGTCTTGATTGTTGAATTATTTTGTATGTATGCAAACACGTAGAACTTGCCTGCGAAATATTTATTTTCCTGATAAANGTCTTGATTGTTGAATTATTTTGTATGTATGCAAACACGTAGAACTTGCCTGCGAAATATTTATTTTCCTGATAAAATCGAAGGTACAAAAACTATAGTTCGGTTTTGTCTTACATGTGTCACATCAGCAAGACGTGCATGGACATGGAAACGGGATATAATTGTCATTAGAACAGAGAAGAAAAATAAAGCCCTCCCTTGTTCTGCCAGCCACAGTTTACCTTTTCTTACGCCTCGAGTTTCCAACATCTTCGTGGACTTCTGAGACGCACATATTTTTGCTTCGCTCAGCTGCAATTATATTTCTCCTCAGTATCTTGAAATCGTGATGGTTACATAATTTCAATGTAATAATGTTTGGCNTATATAAAAAAAAAAAAAAAAAAAAAAACAGGCGTACTTAACATCAAATCGCAGTAAATTTTAAACAAACAGAAGCTTGAAGATTTGTAAAATTTTGTATAGTTGGCTTCCTGTGTGATAATATGAACAACCTTTTCTTCAGCGATATATAAAATTTTATGCAATACAACCAAAGAGGTTCATTATCACTCATTCAAACATATTTTAAAAAATATTAGATACGGTTATTAGCATGCTATTATTTAAGCTTCAAACATAAAACAGCTAGGCCTATATGTGTTACAGTACTCATTCTGTTATTATTAATTTCCTCTACGAAATCAGAGGTCGGTGTGAAGGTCTCACAGAGGTGTTGATCTCTCGTCGGAGGATCGACGACGGTTGTCCGGGTCGGAGCTGGGTATGCCGTCGAGGACTCGCGAGATATTGACGCCGGCCTCGTGATCAGTGCACCTGCAGTCTCCAGCCGGACTTGGCTCTCCTTTCATCCCCTCCGGTGGCCTTGGAGGGGGGAGGGGGTGGCAGAGCATTCAGCGACCCCTGGCGAGGAGCAGTGTCGGTGATGAGAGGTCGCCACCGCCACTGGCTCTCTGTCCGCCGGCAGGTATTCAAAGACATCTCTCCTCCCCTCCAGCTTCCTCTCGCTGCCCGGCCATTGTCGCCTGGAAGGGGTCAGCCTACCCGCCTCCCTACAATGCCCTCGCATTTCCTTTCGCGCCTTGCTCGGAACTACTCGCCTCCTTCCTGCGTCTCGACTCGTGTCCACGCCTTCCTCACTCACCTCTTGGAGGAGGGAGCACTTGTACGGACTGTTCACCATTTTTTCCCTCCATTTCACGGGGAAATGCTAGTGAAAAACTCTTCAGAACTGCTCGTAAGCTTACTTGCACTCTAAGAACGTATCAGTTATATCAATCGGTGAAACAACTTTCACTGAAAGTCACTTGATAAGCTATTGCCGACTGGCGAATCATGTAAATGAAATGTGAACCAGTGATCTATGGCATTTTAATTCTCGACATTCATTGGGAATCACAAATTAATCAATGAAATTCAGCCATCATTGTAATTATCTAGTTATATGACACTGATTATCAGTCACGCAATTTTTGCTGTTTTTCACTCATTTGGCTCAATTCTGACTGTTTCAGGTTTACAGTGTACATATTGCTTTTTCAATAACTGACTTTTCATCAATTTCACAGAACTTTCCGTGAATTGACGAAACCTCTCCTTAATTTTGGTAAAAGCTGTTCACGTTAAAATGAGCGCTTTTAAAGGATCTGTTATGTTTCTACTTTCAGCCCTTTGGTTGCGTATATTTCCTCGTGCCTGTCAAAATAAAAACTGCCATGTGACTTTCAGCTGGTGTTTACATCAGCTGGCTCATGTGTCCAGTGGATATTCATTAAATTAACGACAAAAATTAATAAATATTGTAATCAGTACTTTAAACTCGTACACATTAATTTCAGTAAATAATATTGGTTTGTAAAAACTGGCTGATTTCGCGATAATTTTTCTGTTTGGATATAAAATAATGCATTTAACTGTGATTAACTTCCGAGATCATAAGAAAATATGTTTGGTTTAGGTTGTCAACAGAATATCAGAGGAGTTAAACATGATTATTTTCCCGTTAGGTCTTTAAAACAACGCCAAGAGGTTTCGAACGCTCACCTTTAAAAAGTGTGAAAAGCTGAAGCGCTCGCTCGTTATCTTTACGTGTCATAATCATAAGAATGGCACGCTTTTAGATAAAATGGCGTATTTACTCTTTCGCACAGAAGACAACGTGCCTTAAACAATCGTTACATGACATAGGAATTTGTTAAATAACATTTACGAGTAAAATAAAAATGCCTAAATACCTCATTAATAAATATTTTAATACAAAACTACGCACAAACAAATAGCGGACGTTGCTATTACATTAAGAGTAACGAAAATATTTGTCATGATGTTATGCAACTGAATAGGTAAACAGAATTTATCCAAATTTTTACAGCATACTTATTAAGTAATATTTGTCACTCGATACAAGCTTCGTGAAAATTCGTCCGACCACACAGTTTTCAAATCACATAACACTAGCGTTTGCTTAGGTCTGCTGCTTTGCTTACGAAAAATATTACTTTGCGCTTATAACATTTAAATTACTTCACTAATATGAACGTAATTTCACCAGAACACTAAAAACACATAACCAAGATGATGACAATGTATTTAATGAAACTGCAGAATACCATTTTGCCCCAANACCAGAACACTAAAAACACATAACCAAGATGATGACAATGTATTTAATGAAACTGCAGAATACCATTTTGCCCCAAATTATTTACCTTGGCGGCTAGCCGTGGAAGTTACTGTAGTACTTATTGTTCGATATATTGTCTCGTAAACATTAAACTGTTCGGAACAGGCTTTACAGCACTGTTTAAACGTATTCTGAACACTCAAGGAGTGTTTCACGTGCACTATAAAACGCTTTCATTACGTTTTTGTTTCAAAATGAGTAACATAGCCTGCGTGACGAGGTATTAACTCGTAAGCTGAGGATCGCATAAACACTAAATAACGCACGCATTTATTTAAAATTTCAGAATTGCAACACATATCGCAATCATAACGAAACACACTTCCGAAATTTACTCATGTTTATTCCATGTTTAAAATTACACCGACTTAAATCCAATGAAGTATCACACTTTCCACGTCANGAAATTTACTCATGTTTATTCCATGTTTAAAATTACACCGACTTAAATCCAATGAAGTATCACACTTTCCACGTCAGCATATTAAGTGAAATTTCAGAAATTTTTAGGACAAGAAACTACGCACAAATACAACAGAAAGCAATTAAAAACCCAACTGACACTTAAAATTACGTTGTCTGTATACTGCTATTTTGTTGACACGTGAGCACGGACTGAAAAAAAAACAAACATTACAAAACAATTAACCAGCTAACTTGGGCGTCGCGTTGGCCAGGTGATGATGTGAAAGAGTTAGAAACACATTTGCATACAGTAAAACGAAACTGAATTTTAGGTGACAAATATTTTTAATTTTACTTCTAATAAGTCGTTAAAATATGGAACTACTTCCTATTGTTGACTGCCAACTTAACTATGAGTGTTGCGGTAATTACTTGCGTTAAAATACATGCAGTAAGGGACAGTTATTTTGTCATAGGGCGATTTAATGAGTGTAAAGCGAGCATGCTCACTTTATCGTGAACCACCTTTAATTAGTTGTTCTGAAATTTCAGTTTTCAAAAAGAAGTAATGAAGGAGTTTTCCAGTTTTCGCTGTGTGGTTGATCGACTGTTCATAAAAAATAAATTTTAAAAATTGTAATCTTTTATAGTGTAGTTGGATTTGAATGCGATTAAAAATTTGAGATATCCGTTATTCTAGCCAATTACCTACAACCTCCTTGTCAATGAGCTGTATAAATTTGTTTTTTCTAAATGAGTAACATATGCAATTTGTTCAGTTTATTGTAACGTTTCCGTGTATTAAATGTTGCTAAGCGGCACAGACACCTCATGATACTTTGTTCTGCTTAAATAAATAGGTTTTAGTGGCGTGGATAATATTGACCTAATACGATGGGCGAGAATACTGGACAGCTCGCGGATTGTGGCGAGACAAGCGCCGGTGCTGCGCTCTCGCGGTCTGGTGTGACGGATCCCCTACCTAGTAGATCCCGCGCCACCTTACAAATTAATGTCACAACGCGTCGTTTTACGAGATAGAGAAAGTAAGAATAAAATATATTCCAACATGTTTTACAGATGAAAATGTCAAGCGCAATATGTGAGATTTATAAATGTTAACAAATTTCTTAAAAATTCTTGTGTCATATTTTATATATCAAAAGCGCAAAGACGAGCATTAAAATGCTGTATTAAATTAATGTACATATAACTAGAACCTTTTCAAACTTTTTGCGTTTATGTCTTCTAACAACGGTTCCAGAAATGTCAGCTACGCGACTTGGATAAGCTTTTTTACAAAAATTCCTGTGATATGTATATAAATGTGATTTACAGTGTGAGCTCGGATCATTTTCCTACCGATTCCGTCAGGAGTCCCAATTCGCTGAGCCAAGGGTGTGAATTAACGTTTATAGTAGTAATACATGAATGTCTACCTAGCACACAGTAATTGGTATTCAAATTACACCAGGGGCCTATAACACAAGTCCTACAAGTACTTAAATTATTTAAAACCGCTCAAGTAACACGTCTCCGAAATCCTATATTTGTCTAAACTAAGATATAGTAATTTGTGTTTTTATTAATTTACCTGCAAGAAGTACCTTTTATAGGAAATATATATAGCTAAATTATACACCATGAAAACATTCTCACTAGTTTACCAATGGAAGTAAATTCGCATTGTATAAAGAATCTTATTATTTGTAAGATAAAAACCTGCGACAGTGTAATGTTCCTTTGTCCTTATTACTATGTTTAGCTTTTGACATCAAGATTATACGGGATATTTCATTAATATTTTGTGCAATTCTTAAACGAATCTTACAATATGGTCTAAAATGGCACACTTAGTTTATAAACCCGATAAATGTTTTAAAAAATATGTATTAATAGTTACTAAAATCTTAATGATCAAATTTTTTAAACATACAAATTATGAATATGAAAGGCCAATGAAAAAAATAAGCTAAAATAACTTAAAATACAAACGTATTGACGAAATGCAGTTATGTACATGTTATATTTTTACGAACGTAGCTGGTGTACAAATTGTCTGCAACGATTATTTATGATATCGTGAATTTGTGTGTCAGGGTTCGTCTGTTTTGAAATATTCACATATAAAATATTTATTTTAAATCTGTGTGTATGTTCATTTTATGAAAAGTTATGTTAATTGTTAATAAAAGGCTGTTACTTAGCATATTTTCCGTCTCAATAAGACACATTTAATGTAGACAACATACTGCCTGAAACGACTTTTTATAGTCAGGCGAGTTTATGTCAATATTAATCTGTTTAGAATATAACTTAATTATGAAATAAAATATTAAAATATTTGCGGAGTAAGTTTGACTGTATGTTGCGTTTTATAAGAACTTCTGTAAATTGTTAATACAAGGCAATGACTTAAGGTCCTTTCAGACGATACATTTTTTCTTTAGTCTTTATTGAATTTAGTTTATTAAAAGCTATATGTAGTAATACTAACTTCATAATCGCGGTCATATTCTCTTTAATTTTTTTGAATGCATCGTTTTCCTTTAAGAATTTCGTTTTAAACATGTTCTATATTTTCTTTTTAGTATTAAGCCTAAAATTATTAGACATTATATGCCGTTATTTTTCGAGCAACAATTAAGTTAGGTGGCTTTTGGATGTTCAGTATACACGATTTTAATCGCAATATTCTTGAAAAGAAAAAATTAAGCTACTTTCTAGGGTTTAACTCGTGTTTGTAAATAACGTACAATCTGTATTAACTCCTGCAGACACTGTACACTATCAGCAGTTAGTATGTGGGCACGTCATTTCAGTTAAATAAAATACACGACTTTAGAGACACATTTTGTGACGTGTATTCGTGCTTTTGCTATAGCAGTTGCGGGCCTTCACCGCCACGCCGCTAGATGCCACTAGTGTCGCTCGTCGCGCGCTTGCTTGTGTTATTGGTATAGAGTTGTCCAGTATTTTCTTTTATCGCATTTGTCCCGACAGCCGCGAAAACAATATTTCTCTGGCTACAGTGACGAAGAAATCTTCATGTAGACTTGGAATTGTTCATTCCCGGATCCGAGGCTATATAAACCCACCTACGGGGACTTTCCGTATTTTCTATTGACGGAACTCTGTTCCGTTTTTCGTAATTATGGATTCCGTTTCCGTATACTTACTATACATTTCTGTGAANAGATTCCGTTTCCGTATACTTACTATACATTTCTGTGAAAATATTCGTAAATAAACGGAAATGTTCAACAGTTTGAAGTCGGCTTTCGGTGCCAAAATTACAGGCTTCACATGTATTGCGAGCATACGAGACCTGCATTATTAACTCAATTAGGTATTAGATATAAAAGTATTCTTAAGTAATATGAACAGGATTTTGGTTTTATCCTCTAAATTTTTCAGAAATTATCACAATTTNATATAAAAGTATTCTTAAGTAATATGAACAGGATTTTGGTTTTATCCTCTAAATTTTTCAGAAATTATCACAATTTAAATAAATTAAATTCAGCTATTTTAAGGTGAATTGAATAGGTTCTTGTTCGACGAAACCAAATATATTTTCCGAGCTACCTGATCGACGGTAAAGCTGACTACTCGCCGAAGCAGCTATCAATTAAATTAACAATTTCCTTCGTTAAGATTATATAATTTTGTATTTAAAATCAATGGACTATTTGCCCACAACAGTACGCGCGGTTTAAGGAATCCTTTTCATCACGTTAGCTGAAAGTGGGACATGTTTCTTACAAAAATTGTATATTAAACAAATCTTACTTTTAAATCATAATTTTTAAAATAGTGACACCTCAGTGACTGAAAAGGTCCTGTTTCGTTACTTTTTATTGAAATCTATTTTTTTTTTTTAGTTTTNTTTTTATTGAAATCTATTTTTTTTTTTTTTAGTTTTGCAGACACGGCTGTCCGTAAAACGTGTCCTACCCTAGGCAGCTGAAGAGTCTGACCACCCCTAAATAATACTCTGCTTGGTGATAAGTGTCAGTCTGACTAATATACCACCCTCCCCCCCCCAACTATCCAAAAACTAAGAGAAAGGGTAGGGAGGAATATAACACCCGGCCATCGGCAATACCAGCTACGTGTGAACCCAGATCGTCGTGGTGGAAGTCGGTAGGCTAATCGTTAAACCACTATGTTTTCATATAGCCAACAGGTTATGTAAATGGTTTATCCAATACAAGCGGATTGAAAACGTACACTTCTAAGAACGATCTGTAATATTCAACTTACTTTCCATTGCTATGAGAATCAAACATTCCAGAAAGGCATGTAAATTTTAAGTGTAAATAATCATCACACCAAATTTTCCTTCAATTAATTTATGGTTTTTGGGAACACTCTGTCCACTTGCATGTTTTTTTTTTTAATATAAACGATCCAATGCACTTTTGAAATGCAACAATTTTGTAAGCACTTTATCCCTATATTGTAAAATCTGTAGCAGTAATGCCGATGTTTTAAGGTTATAATACCACATGCTACCCGTATATTAAAACTCTAGTGCCCATTCCGATAGTTAATAAATTCATATTAAAAGCGAACGTACCTACGCTGAAACGAAATAGTTATTATTGAATCGTGATATAGCAATTTGTTTATGGAAGACCGAAATTATTTTTTTATGTTTAGGAACAGGATGCATAACTGTCCTGAATTGCTGTCTTCAGTTACGTATTTTACCCTTTCCTCACTTTTGAACTGGTAATGAGCGTAACAATTTCAGTATAGATGTACAAAACATTTAAAATCACAATTCAAAATTCGAAGAAATGTTCTAGAGACGTGTAAGCAATCAATAAACACATTTGTTTCAGTGTATCAGTAATATTTCTCTCTCGCTGGTGACGTTATAGACAAAAGGTGTGTGGGGGGGATTATATTCTTTCACTGCCAAGTATATATTTAGTGCGTAATCATGTACATGGAAAATGTGAAATATGTAGCAAATCACTCGTTTGGTCGTTATGGAAGTTATTAATGCATGTCACTCTAGTCATAAAACTATTTCAGAAAAATTTGTTTAGTAAATTTTTCTAACAATAAAATTTCTCGGACTACGAACATATGATGGCTTTTTCAAACACACCCTGAAAAAAATCAGCAGAGAGAATTTAACAGATCAGTTCTGTAATGGAATTTTATGGTAGCGACAACTTAAAGCTTTAGTTCCAACAACAGAATGCTATGCAATTCTTTGCAATCCAAATTGTTAGCATAACAATATAAATATTATTAAAGTTATTCTGTTGTGGGAACCATATTTTCTGTAGCAGGAACAGTGTTTTCTGTAATATGAACTATACAGATAGTTATGAACACAATCTTACAGTATTGTTACGATAACAGAACAAGATATTATAAACCCAACAGTGCTGTTTGGTAACGGCAACAGAATGTTCTCTAGAAATCACGTCGTATTGTTTTTCATCAAAATTTTACAGAAAAAGGATGGTAGCTACAACAGTGACATGGACTGTTGGAAGTACCCTCCAATTATGTTGAGATTACAGAGCTCGCATTGTAGAGTTAACAAACAAGTATGGCAATTACAACAGTGCCGTGAACTCTTAGAGGAACACTCTAATTCTTTTAATGATTATAGAACTTGTAGAATTGACAATACAGAAGATAAATAGGAAAATTTGGCTATTGTGAAGTAATATTTATTTAGTGGTGGCTGTTGACAATCTGTGAGGGTATTGTGCACCCTTTAAAGTGTTGACAAACACCGACATGTTAGGCATTAAATCGTTAAATGTAATAACAGTAACAAGAATGCTGGAATGTCCTATTTGGTTTTAAAAAAAAAACTATTGAGACTCAATACTTGTTGGTGTTTGCGTTTGTGGTCTGCAAGGCCGAGTCCTAAGAACGAGTTCTTTGTTCAACAGCAAGAAGTCGCTCGTGGTCAGATGAGACGAGATACAGGAGGAAAACAGACGTGTTGGATGGCAGCATGCGGCTTCTAGCTAATAAAGTGTTAAAAACATATGCATCTCCAGTGATTTAATCGCGCATATAAATCAGAATGCACTTCATGAAATTACTCGACGCAGCAGTTAAAACATTGGTCCTCCGAAATGGATGTGTACATGGTAAAGCGTATTTGTAATGGTGCTGAGTGCTTCTTGTGGCTAAGCAGCGGGCGAGCCAGTAGAGCGGGAATGATGCATTCTAAGTGCCAGCAGGTAGCAAGTAGGATGGACAATGGACGGTCGTTAGCGCACCACCCACAGTCCATCCTCATAGGCGAGCGACAGTAATCCTTCCTGTTACCGGTTACAAACACTTCTTCCCAGTCTACCTAGGAGGATGGAGTTCAGCCTGCAGATCGAGTATTACCTGGGAGGCAGCNGTTACAAACACTTCTTCCCAGTCTACCTACGAGGATGGAGTTCAGCCTGCAGATCGAGTATTACCTGGGAGGCAGCCGTGCTAGAGCGAGATAAGCACACACTTTATCTGGTTCAGATTTGTCTATCGCATTCCTTTTCCTCCTGGTATTTCCCTATCCATTATATTCACCCAAGGCAGTATGGATAAAAATCGAAAGACATTTCACAGAAACATTTACAAGAGAAGAATCGTGGTGTTTCACCATTCGGTTACCTTTTCAACATGACACCACACAACTTGGAGACTCGTATCAAATAGTAGTCGCAAGGTTCCATCAGTTGGAAAGACCTGAAGAAGGCATATTCGGACTTCATGGATGAATACGAGGCGTTGGGACACATGCAGTTCGCAAATACTTCAGATCATTCTAGAGATGTCANTCGGACTTCATGGATGAATACGAGGCGTTGGGACACATGCAGTTCGCAAATACTTCAGATCATTCTAGAGATGTCACCTTTTAATGCCACATCATCCAGTATACAAAGAATCAAGAACAAATACAAATAGCATAGTATTTATTTATGCATCTGCTAAATCAAGCAGGGGAACTTCCTTGAATGACACACTTATCGTAGGGCCAACAATCCAACAGGATTTGTGATCCATTGTTATGAGATTCCGCACACGTCAAATGTGTTTCGCAGCAGACATTTCAAAGATGTATTGACAAATCAAGCTCGATGTGACATATGGCACTGCCAGTGCACCTTTCCTAACAACCAGGTGTTTGAAGCAGTTTGCCATCGACGAAAGAAAAACATTTCCTAAGTAATCGGAAATTGTAATGCATGACTTTAATTTAGATTATTGCATGTCTGGTGCACAAACTGTTGAAGCTCTTTTCATACAACAGGAGTTTTTGCAGCTTTCGAATAGTGGCGGATTTCCTCTTCGCTAATGGTGCACAAANAAGCTCTTTTCATACAACAGGAGTTTTTGCAGCTTTCGAATAGTGGCGGATTTCCTCTTCGCTAATGGTGCACAAATAATCAAGCATTTTTTCAAAACATTTCATAGGAATTTAGGGAAAGGGGCATTTCATTGCATCTGGACAAGAAGATAACATCAGGACACTTGGACTGATATGGCATCATGCAGCCAATCAATTCCAGATTGTAAGTGGGCCATACAGTAGGGCACCATCAAAGGTCTTTCACTTTACCAAGAGGATGGTTGTAACTGTTATTGCAACAATATTTTATTCTCTCGGTTTGATCAGTTCTGTAATTATTTGTTGGAAAATTTTTCTCCAATAGTTGTGGCAAAACCAATTAGGATGGGATGATCTTAATTCATCAAGGCTGGGTAAAACCTGGCAAGCTTTATATGAACAGATTCCCATTGTAGGCAATATCGGAATAGACAAATTTATTCTAGCACCATGAACACCTGCTGACATCCAACTTGATGGCTTCTCAGATGCTTCTGAAAGGGCTTATGTAGCATGTCAAAGAAGTAATAAAGTGGCACTTTATTCCTCCTGGAGTACCACACTTTGGTTGTCTGTGAAAGGCAGGCGTAAGGTCTTTAAAATTCCACTTACACACAGTTATGGGGACCACATGTTTGACATATAAAGAGCTCGTCACATTGGTGACCCTGATCGAAGCTTGCCTAAATTCCAGACCCCTTGTTACACACTCCAATGATCCCAGTGACCCCACAGCTCTCACGCCTGGAANGAAGCTTGCCTAAATTCCAGACCCCTTGTTACACACTCCAATGATCCCAGTGACCCCACAGCTCTCACGCCTGGAAATTTCTTAATTGGCACTGCTATCACAAATATCCCTGAACCATATTTAGGTGATGTTAAATTTGGCTTAATCTCTAGATTACAACTACTTTAACAGGCACTTCAACAGTTTTTGCACACATGGACCAAGGAGTAGTTGAACCATCTGCAGCAGATGGCCAAATTGACATCATCTTCTGCAAACATACAGCCTGGCGAATTAGTGGTGCTAAAGGAAGACAGTGCACCACCATTATGCTGGCGAATGGGAGTCATCGAAGAGGTCCATTCAGGAATTGATGGTCTGGCATGAGTAGCTACTGTCTGGACCTCTACTGGAACCTACAAGAGACCAGTTACGAGTCTATGTCCTCTTCCAGTGAATTAATGGCAATGCTACAACAGTTTTACTATGTAATGAACTATGTACAAATTATGATGATTACATATTGCCTATGCATAATGACATTGATCTTACTTAAATGTACAACTGGCGAGTTATTGTGTATGTATTCCTTGTATCATTGTGTTTCAGTATTGTCATTGGTAGTAATAAGTTGTGATGCATAGCATTTATCATTTAAGAAATCACTAAATATGTGTAGTAGAAAAATTGACTCAATCCCTTTATGGGGGCCGGTATGTTGAGACTCAATACTTGTTGGTGTTTGTGGTCTGCGAGGCCGAGACCTCAAGAACGAGTTCTTTGTTCAACAGCAAGGGGTCGCTCGTGGTCAGTTGAGACGAGAGATTGGAGGAAGACAGACGTGTTGTATGGACGCATGTGGCTACTCGCTAATAAAGTGCTGCAAACATGTGCAGATCCAGTGATTTACCCGCGCCTTTAAATCACAATACAGTTTATGTAATTATTCGATACAGCAGTTTAAAAAATATCACTTACAAAAACAGGGCATAAAAACGAAATAACTAATGCCATATGTTTATTGGTACTACAGATTATCTGATGTGAAGGGAAAAACTGTTTATACAAATGTTACATGTAAAAACACTTTTTTAACAGATGACACTCATTGTTGTGTAATATAAATATATATAACATAAAGGAAATATTATTTCATTAAATAAACAAGCTAACTCACATGTGAATTCGTCGCGTCGATATTCGTCTGCAGACACGTTACATGACATGCTTTTAAAAAAATTAAACAATGTAAAACAAACAAATTTAAAAATCGGAATTTGGAAAATTGGTATAATAGCCGAGCGGTTTAAGGCGTCCGTCTATAAACACAAGGCTCAGCAGTTCAAGGCTGCCTGCTTCCACAAGGTAATTCTCAAATTCTGAAAACAAATATAGAAAGCTGAGCCGACGAGGGAATTGCAATAGACCATGCAAGATGGTTACTGTTACCATGCCGTTCAATAAGGGCAACAGAGCAGATAGTTAGGATTACCATAATTACACTTTTGCTGGGGCCTCCATACTGCTCGCTAAAGACAACAGAACAGTTTGTTAGGATTGCCAAACACTTTTGCTGGGGCCACCATACTGCTCAGTAAAGGCAACAGAACAGTTTGTTGAGATTGCCATACAATTTTGCGGGGGCCACAATTTTGCGGGGGCCACCATACTGCTCAGTATAACAGATTGATGGCACTACTATATGTTACTGCTGGTTTTACAATCAGTTGTGTAGCGGCATCAGAGAAGCATTGTACGGAATACCATACTGGATAGTTGTCAGAACCCTACTCGTTTGTAGTCGCAACATTCTATTCTGTAGAAAGTAATGACGTCACTGATTTGTGACGCACTGACATTTAACCAATATGTTCTGTTGGCGTTACCAAATACCTGTAACAATATTCCCTATTTTAACAGTTTTGGAGGGTAACGGCTACAGAATTATAGTTCCTACAACAATATTTTTTCTTTCAGTACAGCCTGGATAACCGTAGTAAATGTGCCAACTGGTATTTTCCTTTCAGCATATTAACCATTTTTGTGGCGTATAGCCCTGGAGGTAGTTTGTTCTTCGTTAGATCATTCTGATTTTCGCAAATGTCTAATGCGCCATGCTGTGTTCCGCCCGACGCCCACGGGGGTTTCACAGGAGCCAGGAACAAAGCAGTAATTAAAAATGTGAGTAGCTTGAAAAAAACTGAATTCTAACTGTTGGGAACATTTGTTGCCCGCAGCAGAAGAGCTTTCGCTGCCAGAAAATTTCCGTTGATTAATTAATGAACGAAACAATTTATCCTTTTCTCTCTCAGCTAGAATTTCTATCCCACTCTCTTTCATTATTTTACTTATTCGCTCGTCGTAGCTAACTGTAAATCTTTTGAAATTCATCCGAGGCTATTGAAATCATGGAGGGGAAATTTTTTATAACATATAATAATTTCATAGGTTTTTTTTTGACAATATGAAATTTTTTTAAAGATCCTTTTTTTTTATCATAAATGACTCGGTCTTTGTTGGGAAGGAAGAAAAATTTATATATAAAAGTGCAAATTCAGATATTTTTATGATATCCATACAGTTATAAAATTGTTTGCAGTTAATGCATAGCTCTTCTCATAGTTTTAACGAACTGTGTTTCCACCTGGCGTGAGAAATTGCAGCAGCGGAACGTACGAGAACGGAAATTCAAGACCTAACTCTACCATTCTGTTGTGAAATAATTAAGGAAGAGGTTTCCTCAGNAATAATTAAGTAAGAGGTTTACTCAGTGTCCGTAAAGTGGTTTAAATCTCTGTGGTCAGGATTCCGGCTGAGAAGAGTTTCATAATTTAGTTTTCCTGTAGAAACAAACGAAGTATTGAGCTGCTCCGCTGTGAGTGTTGCATTACGCGAACTGGAAAAACAAGATCCTGCTCGTTCTACACTTTTACTAGCACTTTTCAAAGTTCGTAATTAATACTACTTTGGCAGCAGAAAATGTTATTATAACTCTGGCTTCATTGATTGCCGGAATTGTACTACTCTTTATGGGTATGATAAATTCCTTTCTAAACCTCTCTTCTTTAATTTGCGATAATGCTATAAAAATACCTTTTCTAATAACAAAAATATAGTAGACGGAAATTACAAGCATTAGATCAGTTCAATGATTACATCACAAAAATCAAATATACATTTTACCCTAAATTCAGGTAGCTCGAAACAAGATTTGAAGTTCAATGATATGATTTATGCAAGTAGCTTAACGTTGTGTTAGCTGCCCACAGAATNAGCTCGAAACAAGATTTGAAGTTCAATGATATGATTTATGCAAGTAGCTTAACGTTGTGTTAGCTGCCCACAGAATACGAAATTGGAGTATTAAAAGGAATGGCATTGAAATATATGTTTCCTAAAGATTATCACACTTAATAGTTTTTACAATCATACAGTGTTAGACAGACACATAAATATAACAGTATTTGTCCTTCTTAATTGCTTCTTTTACGTTGGTATCATTCCGTGAGGCATTCAGGTTGTCACGGGAATACTGGAGGAGTTATTTCGTGGAAGACACGCTACGCGGGTGGACAGAAGCTGGCTGCAGCCAGGACAAAGCAAGGCGGTGGCGTGCGGCCACGGGATTCCACAAATCCCGGAGCGGAAGTTCCCCTCAGTAGAGTGCTTGAGCTATCACGGGGCAGTGTGCCCGGCCGTGCATTCTCCGGGAGACCATCCCCGCGCCGAATGTCCTTCGTGTTCTCCAGCGCTTCCAGCGATCGTCGCTCAGTCTCCTCAAAGACTCCACTTCTTTATATTTTCCCCGGGAAGACGCTCTGGCCAAGAGGGAACGGGAGGGAAGCCCGCCCAGATATACTCCATAGCAGTTCACTGGACCAGAAGGGGATTCCGTGAAAGGGAACTATACGATGATGCTGGACGCAGGTACTTTAACTGCGAACCTCTTGAATACAACTTCTTCCTCCCTCTCTCCGGAAAAAAAACTGGTCGCTCATCCTTCCCCCTTATACTCCCGTTCCTACGACGAGAAACCCTCGTTGGCCTGCTGAAGAAGTTAAAAGGTGAAGAAGTGAAGTTTTTCTGGCCAGCAATTTGCGGATGAGAACGTTCCAAATCGGAGTTCTACTTTCTCCATTCCCCTGTCCCGCCACTGTGCTATGATTCTATTCACGTACTCGGGGCACCGCGGAGAATGTCTCGATCGGAAAATTGTCCTAGCCACGTACGTTCCCCGGGCGGATGAACAGACTAGGCGAATATCAGTTCGCCAGCATTTCGTGGGCACCGCACACGTTTCAGTTTTCGTTGCTTGTAGATTACAACAACATTACGTATTGACCACAAAATTACAGTATTTTTCCTGCAGAAGAAACACGAGAACTCGATTGAAAATAAGGCTATAGGTCTACGTGTATTTCAAGTACGTCTTTTAGTTTTTACTCCTTGGCTTTCTTCAAGTCCAAGTGATTTATCCAATTAAGAAATTAATATGTGAGACACGATTTGCGTATAATCTACACCAGCTGAACAACTCAGCCAATTTCATAATCACTTAGGACATTTTAAAATAATCTAAACTTTTTAGTTGTAAATTCACGTGAATTTTAAATTACGAATCTTTATCTGATTCCTTAATTCTATGTGTTATAGGGACCGCGGTGGATGAGAGGTTATCCTGCTCGTCTCCCAGCAAGGCGAACCGGGATCAATCCCCAGCNGTGTTATAGGGACCGCGGTGGATGAGAGGTTATCCTGCTCGTCTCCCAGCAAGGCGAACCGGGATCAATCCCCAGCCGGGTCACTCCCGGATTTTCGCATGTGGGAATCGTGCCGGATGATGCAGCTGGTCAGCGGGTTTTCTCGGAGATCTCCCGTTTCCCCTCTCTTTCATTCCGGCGCTGCTCCATACTCATGCCAATCACCCTCATTGGCTATCGAAACCTCGCTGTTAAGAGCCGCTCAAATCTCTTCACTCGCTCACTAAATGTTACAGTAGCGCCGCTGTAACTTGGGACTTGGGAGCTCTGCCAATGTCGGGCCAATTCTTCCCAGGAAATGAAACAATTGGTCGATGGTGGCACGGCAGGCGGGAGGGAGTACCTGCAGACTCGTTTGCTCGCCTTCCAGCTATCTGCATTTGGTGCTTTGTAAGTCGTTCTGTCTCTATCTCTCTCTCTCTCTCTCTCTCTCTCTTTGCCTTTGGTAGGTGGGACCAAGTCCGCGTTCTTAGGCCGGCGCGACTGTAGTGTTTCATACCTTTACTATGATTTTCACACAACTTTTCAGAGAATTGACTCTTTGCTTACATGTATAATTTCAACTGTGAATTCTTTTAAACTCTTTTAGAATGATGTTATTTCAGCATGTGCAGTATTTATTNTACATGTATAATTTCAACTGTGAATTCTTTTAAACTCTTTTAGAATGATGTTATTTCAGCATGTGCAGTATTTATGAAGCCGTACGACCATGTTTTGTACTGCACTCTTTTTTATCTGAATCTTGAAGAACTATAAAGCTCGAACTACAATTAATTCGTATGACTCCGTAAGTTCATCTNCTTTTTTATCTGAATCTTGAAGAACTATAAAGCTCGAACTACAATTAATTCGTATGACTCCGTAAGTTCATCTATGAGTTTTCTTCATTAGCCCATGTGAATTTTATTGAATATTATCAGCATCTCGCGTACTTTAACATGCAGANATCTATGAGTTTTCTTCATTAGCCCATGTGAATTTTATTGAATATTATCAGCATCTCGCGTACTTTAACATGCAGAATCCCCGGTATTCGTGACTCTAGTACAACCACAAAATACTTCTTATGGCAGTAATTAGAAGTATTCATAATGTGAATTGGACATGCATATTCAATTGTTCATGATTGATAGCCGGATATCATTCTTTTTGTCAAATTCATTTATGTGTATCGTGATAACCGCAGAGTTGCAGTAATTTTATTCCGTGAAAATTCCCTGCCTTTTCCTGATTTTCAGATAAAACTGCTTTTATCTACTTCACACACGCATACATACATTATACACACGTACACAAATATTACAATTTATCTCTCCCTCTCATTAACTAATTGTATGCCTCTTTCGCTCTTTTTCAAACTTTCTCTCTATATCTTTCTCTTTCGCGGTAAACTCTCATGCATGAAAATAACATTTGTTTTGCTATTACATTAATAAAATTTATTATAAAAATTTTATTTATAAAAATACCTCAGTAACTATTTAAACTAGATAAATTACAATTATACAAGAAAAGTATTTAAATAATTTAAAAAAAGGTATACATTGTTGTCTTTTTAGCCTATTTTCCGAAGGAAAGATAATCTTACGAGATTACCTTTGTATCTGTGATACTGTGTGTGTGTGTGTGTCACCCTTAAAACTTTTAAACCAGTGAACCGAATTTCANATTACCTTTGTATCTGTGATACTGTGTGTGTGTGTGTGTCACCCTTAAAACTTTTAAACCAGTGAACCGAATTTCACCAAACTCGGTACCCATAAAGTAATTGCTAAAGAAATCTGAGGCTGGATGCCTATTTTCAAAATGGCGGCAATTTTCAAATTAAGGTCAACCATTTAACCAGTTTAAACAAAATTTGGTATGTTCGAAATTCATAATATTATTAGCATTGGAGTCAAAGACGTATATTATTATTGGTCAGCCATTTTTTAAGATAGCAGTACATAAAAAATTAAATTTTTACATTCTATCTCCGAAACTACTCAACAGCTTCGTACCAAATTTTGAGTGTAAGTTATACTATGTAATACCAAGTGACAATATGATATTTGTTTAGATAAGGCACTTATTTTCAAAATGGCAGTACATAAAAATTATTTAGAATTAATTTGTTATNAAACAGCTTCCTACCAAATTTTGAGTGTAAGTTATACTATGTAAGACCAAGTGAGAATATGATATTTGTTTAGATAAGGCACTTATTTTCAAAATGGCAGTACATAAAAATCATTTATAATTAATTTGTTATACCTACCTTATCGTTTAACCCATTTCGACCAAACTTGCGACCCTGTAAGTGTTTATTACAAATATGATATATTCCAATCAATATCAGTTTTTTGTCAACCATTTTGTAAAGATACGGCTGCATTAAAAAATTAAGTTTATGTATAATAGGTACATTGGAGAGCCAAAAAAACTGGTATAGGCGTGCGTATGCAAATAACAGAGGTATGGAACCAATCAGAGTAATACGATGCGGTCGGCAGCGCCTATTTAAGACAACAGGCGTCTGGTAAAGTTGCTAGATCGGTTACTGCTGCTACAATGGCAGGTTTTCAATATTTAAGTGAGTTTTAACGTGGTTGTATAGTCGGCACACGAGAGATGGGACATTGCATCTCCGAGGTGGCGATACAATTTGGATTTTCGCGTACGACCATTTCACGAGTGTACCGTGAATATCGGGAATCCGGTAAAACATCAAATCTTCGACATCGCTGCGGTCGGAAAAAGATCATAAACGAACGGGCAAACGAAGACTGACGAAAATCATTAAACGTGACAGACGTGCAACCCTTTCTCAAATTGGCGCAGATTACAATACTGGGGCATCAACAAGTTCCAGAGTGCGAACTATTCAACGGACCTTCATTGATATGGGCTTTCGGAGCCGAATGCCCACTCGAGTACCGTTGTTGACTGCACGACACAAAGATTTACGCCTCGCCTGGGCCCGCCAACACCGCCATTGGACTATTGATGACTAGAAACACGTTGCCTGGTCTGACGAGTCTCGTTTCCAATTGTATCGGGTGGATGGACGTGTAAGGGTATGGAGACATCCTCATGACTCCATGGACCCTACGACAGTTTGCATACTGTGGCAATACTTCAAGAAAAAAATTCTTAAGCGTTAGTTCAGCTAAGTGAATATCTTATTTATTGTATAGGTATAGTAGAGCATTTTCTATTGAAAACTGAAACGTAAAAACTGACTAGCGTAGAGACCCCAAACTACGCGTATTATTGTGCGCATTAAAACCTGACATTATTTCATTGCAACATAAATGCAAAAGAATCGATATGTATCTGAAAATTAATTAAATATTGAAACAAACATATTTTATTTATTATTTTATTTCATTGTTTTTTTTTTTTTTGCAGCACCCGTTACTGTTTCCGCAAATAGTTTGCACGATTTGTTTGTCTTGTTTGCATGTTACCTACATTTATGTACATGTGACCAACAGTCGTTTGTATACAATTGAAGGGTTTATTTGGATAAGGGCATATCTCCAAAAAACTTTACAAGAGAAATTATTTTGTTTCCCAGTCGCAATAACAAAATAATTTTAATAGTGTCATAATTTAAAAAATATTATTTATCATTGTAAGAACAAGGCATATAATAATAAAATAGTATCGATCAAGAATATTTTATAAAAAAAATTAAAGCCACGGCACACTATTTATTCTTATAAAATGAGCTCTTATCCAGTTCAACGCTTCAATTAATTGCACGTCCTAAATTTACTTGTATGTCGTACACATTTAATTGTACATCTTAAATTAATTTACATGTCTTATACAATTATTCGCATGTTTTCTGTTCATTTCCTTGTGACCTACATTCTTTTTCAACTGACCTACGTGCAATTGCATACGGCCCTCATTCATTTCCTTGTGACCTACATTCTTTTTCAACTGACCTACGTGCAATTGCATACGGCCCTCATTCATTTCTAGGTGACCTGCATCCAATTGCATATGCCTTACATACTGTTGCTTATCATCTAGTAATTTCCATGCCATATACTTTCTTCCGCATTTCTATCTCTCATCACCGTCCATAATGTTGACGGTGCTGGTGACCGGAAAATTGATTATATGATATTTGTATGAAATGATGTTCAACCTGCAGACATTACTTACGAGGACTGTACGTGTTCATGGGATTTGTGTGAGTATATGTATACGTGTACATAACAGAGACACACAGGGTGATTATTGAGGAGCTACCACCCTTACAGGGCTTATTCCTTAAGTCATTTGGAGCAAATTATGTCATATTAATGTGGCTCTTAGTCGCAATATTTACAGGATAATTCGAAAAATTGTAAACGCCTCATAGTGAACATATCGTGATAATTTGCTGCCTGTTTGACTAGTGAAGTTAACAGCGCGTATTTGACTATCGTTAAGTGTAATTATCTGTTTCACTGTGTACTGCGTGAACACGGCGCGTTTCTGCACATTTGTTGTGATTGTAGCCTTTGGTTGTGAGGTATAGTCATTGTGTTACATTGCCACGTACATTTCCCACAGAATACACCGATATAGCGTTTGATGCTCAACTGTAAACAATAGAGTATGATAACAATAATAATTTTTTTAACTCCTGAAAGGGTTGTTTGTTATTTCTTCACCTTCCACATTTTTAGAATTACTTTATTAATATTGGGAATAGCACCTACATTTATATGGAATATTTTGTTCTAAATTACTTAAGGAATAATTATTTTGAGTGGCGGTAACTCCTCGTGAATCATAATATGTATCTGTATGTGTGTGCGTATATATATATATATA
>NQII01000690.1:198192-225533 GCA_002778355.1 Clitarchus hookeri
CGGCCGTAGTCAGGCGCAGAGTACTGCGTGGACCCGGGAAGAAGGAACTTCGAAGCCAGGCGCCGAGACGCCCACCAAGTTCGAGAGCAGTTCCAAGCCGCCAGCCGAGGGAATACAGCGCTGCAGTGTCAGATAAGTAGTTCTACACCAAGTGCGAAGAATCTTCCCCCCCCCCCTTCCTCACGACGCAAAATTGCCGCGCCAAGTATCACGTAATCTACGTACAGAAAAGGGAGGGAGTTTGTCTCTTGAGTTCATGTACCAGTTAACCTGTTCAAGCAACAATAAAACTCGATTATGTCAACTCACACAAAGCCAGTGTAATTTATTAGTAAATTGGACCTAGAGACAACATTGTCGACGTATTCCTACGCCCTATCACTGAGGGCTAGCATCATGTGCTGGCGCCTCACGCCGCAGAGCAGAATCAATACCTACTTCCAAACTTCAGCATTTGGCAGGTATCAACAAAAACACCATATACTTACGTATTTGTTGTAGCGTATATTTGTATCTTTAGTCAGAATTCATTTAATTTTAAGAATTGTTTTCAAGATTTCATTATCTCAGTTTTTAACAGATATGTAGGCCTACGTCACGAAAATTAAACTTTTTATATATTGAAATGGCTTGCATAAAACATAGTGAAGTAACTTATTATTGATGGTAAAACGTTGAGTATCGTTTCACTGTCTTTGGAATAAAATTTTTTTTTTGTTAATAATTATTGTTGTCTATCTGTTTTTGTTAGTAGGTATAGTTACCGAAAAATGCTTACACACACTGCATTTATGTGCTGATATGGAACTGTGTAAATGT
Organism: Clitarchus hookeri; assembly: GCA_002778355.1. Lineage (NCBI taxonomy): Eukaryota > Metazoa > Arthropoda > Insecta > Phasmatodea > Phasmatidae > Clitarchus > Clitarchus hookeri. Next base: position 199,012 of record NQII01000690.1, read on the forward strand.
TTTAAAAATAAAGCTTTTTGCACTGTAGACCCCTTTTCAAGATAAAAGTTTCGCAGTATAGCATAGGCTTTGTTTTCGCGCGAAGCTTTACAAAATATTCATCACATAACTTAATACTAACGCTGAAGTATATTATGTTTATTAGACATTTTTTAATGTGTATTAAAACGTGTCAGTCGGGAGTTAAACTTTGTCACAAAATGTATGTTGTCACGAAATGTATGTAGCTTCCTTTGCGCATAATGTTGCCGCAATCCGTTACTGGTGACGAGCACTGAGATCACTGATGGCTTATCAGTGTTCGTCAGTAATAAGAGAGCAACCTGCAGTAAACTATACATATTTTGTATGTCACTATGTTCATAGTTTCGGTACGCACGACAGTGGTACTCATTAAAATTAGAAGAAAGTGGTTAAATTATCAATATAACTAGCTATCTAATCTTGTTTCTGTCTTAATTTAAGATAATACTTACATATTAATAACATAGTGATACTTGTTTGTCAGAAGAAAATACATTTTTAATAACATAAATTCTGCTTTGAATTTAATTGTGTATTGTTTTTAAGCATAATTTAAATTTGGACTATTTTGTATTCACATTATGCTACCGTATACACTTACATAAATAACTCGGAGAACCTGCGACTGGAATCGCCCGCCGATATCTCGTTTCACTGTCGTGTACGACCGCTGTAACTCCAGTAAAATCAGTGTCTTCAGTATTAATGAATTTAACCTCGTGCAGGGTACCACACCGCGGCTTGTAGAAACGAGTGTCAGTGATCATGTGTGAGTATCGAATCGCAATATTTATATCCGCCTCATGTTTGGAATTCTCTATTATCTGTGAAGTTACTACCGTTCAGCAACAAATCGAAGATAATGAAACACATTTTTTAATTCATTCCGTCACCAGATTATTATTCATTACTATAGTCAATTCACTGTTACTTCCAACTTTTTTTAAAGCCCTGCTAAAATTTTACTTCCTGGATATTCCTCTACCTCATGCAAATAAAGCTTAATCGGGTCTAGAAAATTACACCAAAGGGACAAACGCAACACATTCGTGTGCACTCAGTGCAATAATATTTTGTATAAGAACTATTTTTTACTTGGCAATTCCAACACTCCTACTTTGTCCCTGTTTATTTATATTAATTATAAATTAAATATTTAAATTTATTGATAAAATGTCATTATAAATGAAATTTAAAAATAAAAGGTATTTTAATGTTAATCCTAGTATGACACGCTTATGATAAATTATATTTAGGTAACAACTGAGCACGTCATAAATTGGATGATTTTTAAAAGGTTTGATTCAAAAAGCGCGAAGAAACCGCGAATAAACTATAGAAATATTAGTATTTCGTTTAAAATAAGTTCGTGTTCATGCGTAAATAAAACTTAACATTAAACATTGTATGATGAGGTTATTTCACGTAATAACGCACCTTCTTTGTAATTGTGTTTTTGTTATAAGCAAAATACTTATTGCTATATTTTTATAGTATTTGTAAATAAATTGGTTTTTGCAACTTTTCTCATTTATTTTTAGTTATATAATGAATTTTCTCTAAACAGTATTGATTGGTAATCTACATTATTTTTTCGTTCCTGTAACTATTAATGGTTAACCATTTCAATTTTATGGTATAATTTTATTTCTACGTGAGGAGAGAAATTAATTTAAATCAGCATTTCCAACACATGGAAGCTTCTCTTAAATTTTCGCCATTACAGTATAACATTTCTGCAAAATGCATTAGTTACATAATATGAAAAACCCGCATTAATACACTTGATGTGGACGCAACTCGGCTGTGTGTGTGAGTGCGCGCGCGAGCACAACTGATCGGACGCACCAAGCCAGCCTGCCTCGCGGGTGGCGACGAAGGACAGAGAGGTCTGGCAACATTGCTGCAGCAAGCAGTGGAGAAACCCATGGTTCGAGGGTTGGGCGGAGGCTCTCACACTCGTGCGAGTACCGAGTACGTTTTTTCCAAACAAAAAAAAAATTAGATGGACACTTTGAAATTTTAAACACAATAGATGGCATTTAAAGTATTTTGTTCATATTAACCAAATATATTTCATTTAACATCCTTAAAATATTTTGGAGGTGTATGCGGTTGGATTCTCCATACAAAACATACTGTTAAACGCCGACTGCCGCACTGGACGCAGGCATTGAGTTACCTTGCTATACGCAGACCCGGCTCTGTGGGGGGTGACCCACCTCGACCCCACCCCTCCCACCAGGCCGTCCTCCCATGCCAGAGGAGACGATGGCTTGGGAGGATGAGCAAGAATATTCTGGTGACTATGTCCCTCGGCACAACGCGGCATTTGGATAACATTTCTCAGCTATGGCTGACGACACTATAAATACCACCGCAGCTGGAAGGTCGGTAGTTCTTTGTGAGAGCCATCTGGCCGAAGTATAGTTTTAGGGTAAAGTCTGGTGCTGCGAGGGACATTAGCGGAGAGTACGTGCTACGGCGGAGGATATGATACTACAGCAGACGAGTGTTTCTGTGATGTGGACGGATGAGAGGGCATGGTACCCGACTAGTTGAAGGCTACTGTGTATGAGGACGCTCGGAGATCTCCTAGAACATTTCGGTATGGTTGAATCTGGACTGAAGTAAGGTTGGACTGTAGGGACATGTGATACAGATTTTATTATAATTGATGGAACTGTCAAATATAATTCAATAGGTTTTGATACACTGTTTATTGGGAATTATTTTAGTTACTTAATTACGTTAATTTTCTGAGGTGATTGTAAATTGTATTGATTGAGTTTATAAATTGTAAATAGCAAGTGATAGCCATTTATTGTGAGCTATTGAGTCGAGAGTGTTTTCTTTGTAATTATTGTGAAAAAAATTCGAAATTATAATAAACTTTTTACTTAAATTAAGACGACCATACCTTTAAAGAACCTGGATAAGCCCAGTTTATTTGAGAAATTGTAACAATACGTATTGTGTGTGCCATGCGTTCGCAACACGACACACTACTCATTACTCTGTTCGCCCACTTGAAGTTGGGCAAAAAAAATACACCGGTGAACGAACAACAGTGGTTCTTTTACGTTAAAGTTCTTCATTCTATGTTAATAATTATGTATTGTGCAGTTAAACCGCTTTACAAAGTTTGTAACGTAACCTGTTCACGCGTATACACCATTTAACAACGCCACGAAGCGACTTTTAAATAAATAAAATTTAGCCTCCGTAAGAATTAGTAATCTGCAGCTGATTACAAGTGGAGCCATTTTCACTAGCTGCCACTGATCTGGCTCCATGTTCGCCATTCCATGCACACGGACGGACTCATGTGAATATAGTTTCAGTAGCACCGATGGAAATAAATAGTAGGCCTACTCAAGAAGAGAAGCCATTGTAACATTGTTTTGCAATCGTCTCCTTAACGCTCATGGCGACGCTGTTTCGAAATACAAGTATAACTTTCGCAAAGCACAGCTCTGTCTTTTTCTAAAAGTTTCATGCAGGTGGACGGTGTCTATCATGGGAAGGGGAAGCACACAATGCTTGTAGACCTTTCGCCCCTTACAGTAGGCTAGCACAAAGTATCACTAATTAGTATGACACGTTGTGGACACAGCGCCTCCGAAGATCCGGGATAGATCCAGTATTACGGACAGGTGACGTACTGGGTCATTATCACGTTTAGAGCAAGTCATTTCGTTCACTCCCAGTTCTTTCGAGCTCGTAAGAAACGTGTAACAGATCGCGCCATGTAGTAGTGTTTTTTCCACCGCGGGGATCATTGTAAAGGAACACGCGAATGTTAAAGGTAGCTCAGCCCCCAACCCCCTCCCCCCTCCGAGCTGTCAGGCGCGTAATGAAGACGTATCGGAGCGATAAGAGCGCACTTGAGCCGGTCTTGCGCGCGCGAGGTTGGTCTTAAAGATCCGAAACTCCGGGCCGTGATATTTTATTGGAATGGACCGTGGAGGGCGGTGGAAGGGTAGGGGAGTTGGGTAAGACAGTTTTCTCCCCCGCCGACATAAAGAAGTTTCCCGTCCGTGCGTCCAGCTCTCTCGCTCGCATCTTTGTGCGACGGCACTCATGGCGTGTCCGCCCAACTTGGAATTGAAACGAAATGGCCTGCCCCTCCCCTCCCCACCCACGCACACACTCTGGGTCATAGGTAATATGATATATTGGAATGGCTGGAGAAAGCTCCGCGCGTCATTACAACTTCTGCCCCGAGTTATTTTTCTTTGTAGCGGAAGGGACGGGATGGCCGTTTCCCCCATCCACCGCCTTCTCGCCGAACGGAGGGGTTGTTTCCACATCACTGCTGGGCTACTGGACAGTCAAATATCCCTCTTCCTTCCTCCTCCTACCACCTCCCCCCTTGGCCAATACCACCGACATTCCCTTCACCCAATACTTAGCTTTGGCAACTCGCCCCATCGCATTTCTTCCGCGACACTTTTTCAACTCCAACAAGGCTCTGAGAATTCTTGCATATACATATATCAATAAATCCTTCCTTTGAACTACCATTTCCCTTTGGTTACGGAGAAAGCTTAGATATTCCATAATGACACATTTTTGTCCGTTCGGTTTTATTATTTATACGCAATATTTACACAGAAAAAAATTCAATTCACTATTTAAATACACTGCCAAGTAATTTGTATTGCAATCAAACTTATTTTGTACTAAATAAAAAGTAATGATATTACCAAAATTATTTTCGTACAAATCTCAAATTAAAAAAATTATATAATGAAAACATTATTTTCCATATATAATGTTTCGGTGAAACAAAGGGGAATTTTTCATGCGTTCAGCGATAATCCAGTTGGTATGCCTTTCAACGCAATTCATCCTTTTATCGCTGTTTTTGGTACGTTGCACTGCACATCAATTTGATTCGGGCAGTCATTTAGCTAGCATTCCTATCTCTTTTATTTTTTTTTTTTGCATTGAATGTCCACAGAACAATCATAGTTGGTGGACTGAACACCACATACCGAAAAGTAAACTCTGTTTCACAGTGTGTGCATTTTTCCCAAAATATACAAGTTTTGATGTTCCTACATCTGCTCGCATTCACGTCGCTTTAAATGCTATTAAAGCAACGTAGACATTACGGCAGTAAAAATTTCCTCCTGCAACTTTAAATTTAAGCGGGAAAAGTATCATGGAATATAGAGTGGAAAGTTGAAATTAGTTTTTCATGCAAAATTTTACAGCATCCCAATCACGGTTTCCAAAATGATCGTGTAGATGTTGCACACTCTAAACAACATCAAAGTTAAGGAGTTACAATGATCTAAATGTAGGCAGCCCTATATTAATTAGGATTTAGCAAAATTAAGTAGTTCTGTTAAGTGTCTTTTAAAGTCCGGTGATATTCCAAGTCCATTTATGGTGACAATATAACTAAAGTTGGGCAACTGTAGTTTTTAAAAAAACTTCTTCAAACAAGGGAAAATAAAGAAACGCCACTCTTGATCCTAATGAGGTTTCGATGAAAATGTTTCATGATGTTGGACATTTTACTCCCCGCTGTTTCAAGTGTAATCGCGATTTTCGGATATTCATAGTTACCCACTCCTACTGTCGTCATCAATTATATGTNCCCGCTGTTTCAAGTGTAATCGCGATTTTCGGATATTCATAGTTACCCACTCCTACTGTCGTCATCAATTATATGTCAAAAAAAATTCTCGGACTGAATCAATCCTAGAGGCTTTATTCTGCTGGAGCTAATATACAGCCAAGAACGAACCCTNAAAAAAAATTCTCGGACTGAATCAATCCTAGAGGCTTTATTCTGCTGGAGCTAATATACAGCCAAGAACGAACCCTTGATTAAGTCTTCAATGGCACTAATTAGCTTGCATTTGGTCTGGGCTGTTGCCTTGCTCCACAGATTTATCTTAGGTTTAGCTGGGCCTGCATTTTACCTATGCTTTGAAGTGACTCACGCTTAAACGAAATCGTTTGTACACAAATTTTTTATTTTTATTTTCCTTGGCTCTGTTTTTATTACTATACACGTTTTTGGATAAGAAAAAATCATTTTTGAACTGATCTTGTTTGTACTTTCATAACAGTAGCGATTTTATCTCTATGAATAAGTATTGGCATTTAACCTTAAACTAATCAAACTGTTATTACCATCTTAGAAATCTAGATGAGGTTTCCAATAATTGTAGATGAGTATATCACCATTGAGAATCCCGTTTGTGACCTGTGTTATCGCGGTAAAAAACACCTTTACGTGGTTTTTAAGTAATGTTACCCGAGTATGAAATTTCCTATAAGATTTCAACTACTACAAACTTTCCGTAGTTACTACAATTTAAGTTTCACTTGTGGCCACGCGGGATACCGGAGGCCAGAAACAGAAAAGAAGATCTGAGGTTGCTCAGTGGGAAACATGGCTGCGTAGTGTTGTCGCCAGTAGCTTTACTTGTCATCATGGCTGTGAAACGAAATGAATGATAATGCCGTAGCAAGTGAAATAAAAAGTAAGCTGTTTCAAATCAGCAAAACAAAGTTGTACAGACTACGAATTCCCGTGCATACAACTTTCACAAAAGTCCCATCATTACGCGTTTTGCGACACATGTAACTGCTACTTTTCTTGAAACATGGAGAGTGGGATGATCGTCGACACCACGTGAAATAGAAGAAACATTAAGGATACGGGAGTATCAAAGGTTAGTGCAATTCGCTCTCTACATATTTTGCAATAATAGATTACCACACGTTTTTTTTAATTGAGCACAAACTTTCGCTATCAGCAGGGGATCATGTTAAACCTTCGTTGAAAGTAATTTTTCCAGACTCGAAAATTGTGAATTCCCAAGTTTATTTTGTTGTTCACTAGGTCATTTGTTTTCTGGAATTATAATTTGGCTGTTAAAGCTATTCGAACGTGACGTCAAATGTACNGTTGTTCACTAGGTCATTTGTTTTCTGGAATTATAATTTGGCTGTTAAAGCTATTCGAACGTGACGTCAAATGTACATGCGAAACGGCACACTATTAAAGTTGTAATCCGTGCACTGCATTATTAAATTATTTACATTTAAAGGCCCACTAATGGTTAATAATAGCCCTTAGAGTAATAAATGATAGAAATTTTCAATTAATTGCTCAGGAAAAAGGAGACGACCAAGTATGTGACTCAGAAATATATNGTTGTTCACTAGGTCATTTGTTTTCTGGAATTATAATTTGGCTGTTAAAGCTATTCGAACGTGACGTCAAATGTATATGCGAAACGGCACACTATTAAAGTTGTAATCCGTGCACTGCATTATTAAATTATTTACATTTAAAGGCCCACTAATGGTTAATAATAGCCCTTAAAGTAATAAATGATAGAAATTTTCAATTAATTGCTCAGGAAAAAGGAGACGACCAAGTATGTGACTCAGAAATATATTCACCGTAATGTACTTCTATCTATCCCTCCCCTCCATCCTAAAAGACATCTCTTTTCGTTTTTCTTAATACCTAAAATACAGTAGATGATAGTGTTTATTTTGGATAGGGTTTCACACTATTTATAATATGATTTCAAAATTCTGCTTATTTACTGCTAGGCGTAAGCTAACTAGATGTGACGTAAACAATGAACATAAATTCATGACTAGTTTTCTTAGAGAGTAATCTCATATGTGACGTTCCAGCTGTAGGGTTCTGGTCCATATCTGGCCAGCTGGGACTGTGTCCAACTACTTCCTCGTTGACACTCCCTACAGTGCGTGTCAGATACGTGCGAGCTTACGCAACGTCGCTGACGTTCCTGGAATCCAAAGTCAGTTCGCGAGGGGCGGGGTACTGATCAGGAGGATTAGAACCAGCTGCGTCACGTAAAGAGTAACGTAAAGTATTAACCGTTTTCATCAGCAGTTTTCGCTGATGAACGAGATATATTCAAATCCACAGATTTCTGCCAACAAGGATGCACAACTATCGTCTGTGATTTCACTGTTAACATAAGTTTATTAGAAGTACGTTATTCTTAAATAAAAAGTTAATTTTTCTCTGCGTTTATTTTTATGCTCGCACAATTAAAGTTTGTACAATTATGGCTTCAACATGTCAGTTGTAAAGCCAATCTTTTTATTTCTACAACCGCTGTTCACATTCCTTATTTGTTAGATTACATCCCGAAGGCCGTAAATTTAATGCCCTGATACACAGAGTCATTCATTACAACTACAATTCCTGGGGTCACATTTTGCAAGCCTCTCGATAACCCATTTTTCATAATTTCTACATGTGCCGTCGCGTTAATCTCTCGTTGTCTGCTGGCATTTCCATATCGCTACAACATTGATAACGAAGCCATTTTCGCTCCCTGCGTGGATTATAATCAAACATCGTCCTTTCGACACCTGTGCGAATGAAGAACTTAATTAAATATCGCTATACAATTTATTTTCTATAGTCCAGCATACTCCCCCACCTCATACAAACGAAGCTTAACCAAGTATATAAAATTAAACCAAACGCACCGCATTCCTGCAAACTCAGAGTAATAATATACTGCATAAGAACTATTTGTATATATGTAGGAAATATCCAAACACGTCATACATGGGGTGATTTTTCAAAGGTTTCATTCAAAAAGTATGAAGAAACCGTGAATAATCTGTACACAAAATGATTAAATAGTTTTTTTTCTAACGATGTATATCATTTTGATGGTTTCATTTTTGTACCTCTTAAAAGCTTAGAAATATGCCATAGTTCTTGGAATATATTATTAAGTTAAAAATTAATTTAGTTTACTGCAATTTGAAATTAAGTTTTCTCAAAATAACTGGTTATGTTTTTTTCAGGGGGAATATTGGTTGGGGCATTAAATTCAGCCTCATTTAGTAAATTGCTTCCCGCGTTTGGGAATACAAATTTCTCCTTTATTGTAATGAAATACTAAGCTACTGGTATAACTGTAATGCGCATACGTTTAAGTAAATACATCTGAGTTTGGAAATTAGTTCGCCTTCATAGTGTCTAATTTACTGAAGGATTCGACACTCCTCGACCAGTTAGTAGGAATAAGTCTGCCCTTGTGTTCTTAATTCCTTTTCATTCGTACGACATCCCTCCCCTCTTCCACGAGACTAGTAACCAGCAGTGCGGTTGTTCCAGGACACAAAGGAAAGTCAATATTTGGTTGCAAATTTATAAAATTGGTTATTGAAACATAGATGTAATCGTTGAAAAGTGTCAAAGTCAGCAAAACTCGCTTTAAGTAGCTCTCTGTTTACGATATTTGTTCTTCTGTAAAACAGTGTTTTAAACAATAGCGAGAAAGCTGTATCTTTTCTGAACAGACTGCTGTGTTAAAACTATATAGTTACCGTTTAAAATTCAGAGGAAACAAAACACGCGCGAAGCCAGTTATGCTATCTTCCATAACCTTCGCAATACTTCCTTACAACTGGACATGGCCTTGAGGCGTTCAAACATGTTTACTAAGGAGGCCGCCTTTGCCCGTGTGTGCGCCGATCTTTTCACCACCGATGCGACGCTCGCTTCGTAATGATGAAGTTGGAGTTCGATCATTCGAACGCCTTTTGTAATCCGTTGTGCAGTTATATTATTTGGTTTGTTGAAATATCTTATTGCTTAACTTTGTAGTTGATCGCACGAGCTATGTCCGAAGAACTCAATATGTTCTCGCCCCATAGCGACCAAGCCACCAGGACAAGGATTCCCTCTCGGGAAATGTTCGATTCGTTTTCCTACCACTTACCGCGCGTTGCCTGTGTTCTTCGAAACAGGCTGTATATGTCCTGATCCTTCGATACAGGAGCGATGGTTTTTCTGGTGGCACGACGGCAACCCGAGAATACGGGAACCAATACAGTACAAAGTTGACGTGTGTTAGGCAATCGAAAGTAAAGGTGATTTTTTTTTTTTGCAAGTCCTCAGTTCCTTCGACTGGGATGGTTCCTTACTGCAGGCCATCGCCGATTCCTTACCCTCTCCTGCTTCTCTGACTAACTTTCTCCGTCTCTAATAATCTCGCTGGCGAAGCGTTAATCCCTACCTACCTATCTCGGTTCCTTGTATAATGCTCTTTATATTCAATTCCTGGGGCGACTTTTAACTATACGTAACGTCGAAGGGATTAGAGAGAGGCGTTATTCCCATGTAGGGGGTGTTGAAAATAATACACATCACAAAAATACAGCAAGATCACACGCCATCATTTTTATATGGTTTTGCATTGATGCGCAGAGGTGGAATTTAAATTTATCAATTGACGTAAACTCGAAGACAAGCACAGACCGCATGCTGAAAGTCGGTAAATGTCAACCGGCTGTACGAAGATGCATTTCTGAAGACGTAGTAACCTAGATTTAGCTGAGTTACTTCTAGAAACAAAGTAGACTACACTATAAAGACACTCTAAAATGGGCAATAAATTTGCATGCTCTCCATTTCACAAAACAAAAGTAAGGCACAATGTTGAATTACAAAAAGAGCCCCAGTCTCTATAAAGAGCGCTCACCTCCCTAGCGTGCTTAAGTTAGCAGAGGTTCCTCGTAGCTTTTTTTTGCGCCCGTGTTTGCGTAACTTTGCAGTAGTTCCCGTCGTCCTACGTTAGGTCATCTTGTTCTTATTTGCGTGATTTTAAGGGCAGGAGCCGGGTTGGGAAAGGAACGAGGTTGGCCCAGGGGTGATGAAGTAGGGGGGAGGGGGAAGCGAACACGAAAGGAGCGCTTTGGAACCGTTCTTAACCCTTTTAACCTTTCCCCTCTCCGCCCCGCGGAGCTTGTCGAAGTTTGCCCTCTTNCATCACTTTCCCGGCCAAGTCCCCAAGTGTTTCATCTCCTGCGCTGGAGTGCCCCCGCCTATATTGGATCCCGTGGACGGCGAGCACATTCTTGGTGGGGAGCGGCTCGCCCTCGCGTACCTCGCCACATCCCGTACTCGAACCAGAACCACAGCTGTGGCGGCACGAGCTCCAACCCTTGTGTGCCAAGGGGTCCGCGGCGGCCGAGCGGGTTTTCTCGAAGATATTCCGTTTCCACCACCCCTGCATTCCGACGCTGCTCCATTCTCGCCTCCTCTTCACCCTCATCGGCTCTCAAGTCTCGACTTCGTTGTTAAGAGACGCCCAAATCTCTTCACTCACACTCACTCACAAACAAAACGGAAACATAGATTTATTTTGGAATTTCTATGTATGTTTAACAATATGTAATTGGATTTAGTAGCAACAATCGTCCCGATTGCTGTCCCTTTATCAACATAAATTTGGTTCATTCAGACGTATTATTTTCACAGTTTTAACTAATAATAATAATATTTTGTCCAAATATCCTGAACTCTCAGTTTTCGTTTCCAAGGGTTAATCAGTGTACAGTTGCCTGTAATTTTATGACTATTGTTACCGAATATTTCCTCTCTGCTTTCTGTATGTTTACCAAAATTACACTTTTATAATATTTTCATATCATCTCACTTAACATTTATTTATTTCTAACGTCGTTCACCATACACTTTCAGGTACATCTCAAATAAATAAAATACAGAATTTCATTTAATTTACCGGTTGAGTTATTTTCACGTCAATCCGCAACATACTGTACATGCATAGNATAAAATACAGAATTTCATTTAATTTACCGGTTGAGTTATTTTCACGTCAATCCGCAACATACTGTACATGCATAGAGGACAAACACTACTTTTATCTGAAGGCATGTCAGCGCTCATTTTAACTATAGCTGTATGGTAATTATCATGTTAACGCAGCTTGGAAATGTGCCGGTCATGAACATAACGTGATTATACGGTAGTTACNCTGTATGGTAATTATCATGTTAACGCAGCTTGGAAATGTGCCGGTCATGAACATAACGTGATTATACGGTAGTTACGTAGTTGGCGGGAGTGCGCGGCTAATTGCAGGTGGGACGGCCTATTTCCCAGAACTGGGAGCACTTCATACTACAGGATCGAGCCGTTAACCATCGCCGGATCAGGCGAGCCACTTAACTGATCGCGGTCTTCCGCATTTTCGTTCACATTATTTTGAAGGCTTACATCCAAAGGCCTATGCCTGTCATGAGTCATCATTGTCAAACCTGTCATCTCGGCCAGCTAGGCGAGCAGCAAGAAGTTGACTGTAAAACTCCCAGAACCTCTCGTTTTGCATAACCTCGGAAGGGCTTGCAGGTTCTTATACTTGTCTATGGATACAGGAGTAGGTGCGCAGTACAACTTCTCATGTTCTTAAAAATTTGGTAGGCTTTATATTTTGTTCTGCTATGCCACTTTATATTATATAAACGGTTAGAAGAATGTCACATTGTATACCTCGCTTGTGTTTGAATGTGACTTAAAAATTAGTAATTGTTTTACTTGCCGAACAGTAAAGAGAAGCTTCTTCTTGCCAAACTTTAAATAAAGAATCCCACCTCGGAATATAAACATTGCCTGTTCACATGACGAAAACAAGTGTTCAGTTTAACTCTTGTCACTTTGATCACTTGTCTCCAAGAATCAGTAATGCCGTTCCGTGCGCAATCAGCGTAATAACATGTTGCATAATAACTACCGTATTTATTACTAGGCATTACCAAAACTCCTATTTTCTCACTGTTTTCATTCGTATAAATTATTAATGAAATATTATAACTTATAGACAGAATATAAGTAAAAGTTCAATTGAAACAAAAGTAAGGCAGGTCTATTCTGAAACAAGTATAAAACGCTTGTGATATGTGACGTATTTAAGAAATAATAGAAAGTATCATGTATGGGGTGATATTTCAAAGGTTTGATTAAAAAAGTGTGAAGAAACCGCGAGCAGGCTACAGCCGCAGTATTCACACAGTTGTTGGAAAGTGATGTCGCATTGAGGACATGTCAGCTACCCCTTTCTTAGCCAATGTCTCCTCGTAGGAAGAGGAGTCACTTATCAAAACATTTACAGCGAACACAACATATACAAAGTAAGCTGTCTTCTAGATTACGCCTCACTTGAGGTTACATTTGGCGAATGGAATTTCCTCCCGGAATAGATAGCAATGGCGTAAGTAGCTGACGATACTCGTGTGCGTTCTTCTTTGATAAGTTTTTATTTTTTCAGAACCAAACCGCTTTCTTGAGGCGCAGTGTTTTCTTATCTTCAAGTTTCCTGTACCATCCCATGAAGCTTTATTCTAACCACGTCAGGATGTTATAAGTTCTCGAGATCTGTTTCCAGATATTTAAGAGTTTTCTTTTTATTTTCAGAAGACATAACTTTGTAAACTATAGAGCTGTTATAATGAAAAATTGGCAAGAACAAATTCGAATGATGCGATTAAGGTGGCGCCTCGCAGACGGATACATACACGCGACAAGTTCCACATAAACGTACAATGAGTTTCTAAAGGATGGAAAATACTAGCATTAGCTTGAGTTACACGGAACTACAAGTTTAGTGGATAAACATTTGTTATCATCTGTTCGCGCTTTCCTACAATTCTTAGGTATTTTTCACTAATCTTTTGTTCATTTATTTCCAGCAGCAAAAGTTTTATTGATTCGCGGTGCCAAAAACCAGCGTTGGTTTGAAATTAATTTTCCGTTGCAAAAATTATTTGAAGTTTTTGTACAGTTGCTATTGTTGTACGTTTTACCAGCTAGGTGTAGCTGCAACCAGAGGCCTTGCTAAGTAAGGCTGACTATCTTGTAATGTAATGTACAGCATACCGGCTTGCGGGGCGAGAGTTTATGGGTTTGTGTCCCGGTTAGGGCGAGGGTGGGAATGTCGTGTTTTATTGTAACCCTAACCCTTTACACATTATACATTTGGCTTTCTAAAACTCTAAAATTATCTAGCACAATAATAAGTAAAACACCAATGCATCGATCTAGTGTGGCGAGGAGACTGGTCGGCAATGGCTTGCGCCCAATCCCCGACACCGATCGGAACATTACTGAGTACTGAGTGGCTCAAAGACCATTATAAACAGAGCGTTAATTCATCTTAAGCCTCGATACATAACATTTTGAAGTTAAACTCAAATTCCCAAATTTTCATTTTTTTGCAATAATAGCGTCAAGCAATCTTTTGCGTCAAAACAGCCTTGTATATTTCTTGCTTGTCAATATGACAATTTTCCACTAATGACCAATGAATAAAATAACAAAGGAAGTCTGGCTGCATTTAACATTATAAAATCTAATTTTCAGTTTCAAATGAATTGGAATTTATTTCTTATTTAATAGTTCATGTGTAATATTCGTAAACACTCACATTTTCGGAATTTTTTTTTTAAATCATAAATCAGCAACGTAATTTATTAGTTTTAGGCGGCACTTAACAGGTGAGGTCTTCTGAGGTGATGGATGTGAAGAGAGACAGGAATGTAATAACAACGCAATCCAGCGGTGAAGGAAACAGGGATACCTCGAGAAAAAACTCATTCAAGTCCGTCACGTTTTTTTCCCTTTCAGTAATCAATTCGATTCCTGGCAGGCGTATCGAAAAATTTAGCACCATACTGTATGAATAATATTTTCCCAAAATGTTTTCTTATTTTCTACATAAAAATGTATGTTTGTTTTTTTATGACTTGTAACTTCCTAGAATAAATAAGCTATTGTTCTGTGCAGGTGACCATATTGTATACAGGTGATAATAGCAATAACACTCAAATCAACTTGAAAAATTGTACTTAGCAACTCCCCGTGACCACATGTCGGTCATTAAAATTTAACACCATCGTGTATTGTCAGTAAGAGGTGGATTGCGAACGGGGTCGCAAAGAATTGACTCTACATGCTGAAAAGCCGACGAAGTCGATTCGTAGTTGACTCTTTGGATGCTATGTCGCTATCTCGTGAGCGAATAAGGAGGTGCCATGTTATGTGTTGCATATGAGAATACGGGAACATGGAGTGGGAGGCAGTTGGTGGCCATAGTATTCTTCTTTGAATTGGGATAGGGTTTGTGTTGAACGTAAAAAGTAGTATGATTTCGTACTGCACAGTATTGTGGATATGTATGTAAAATATAGTTCATTTCGGGTAACACAACTCGTGGCCAAATTAACATGTAAATTAAACTCAAACTACGTGGAACATAATGTTATGTTTATATAAAGAAATACGAATTATATAGCTATAAATACATTAGAGAATATGGTAACTTAAGCCTCTACTGAATGGAAGTCCAATCCTTATTGAAACATTTTACCGTATTAAGTGCATCTCCTTGAATTCGCTGTCTTGATATTATGGCATCTGATGTTGAGAATAACCGTTCGCTTGGCACGAATGTGGCTAGAATAATTAAATATCGTTTAGCTAACTGTGCGAGTGAAGGCTACTTGACGGAGTTCAGCCACCAATACTGCCATTGGTTGTCCAACATGTCACTACAGGGCTCAGTAGGCTACGCGTTCTTCCGTCCTGCGTAACGTCCGACCATGCTGTCTCGATGAAATATTCAATTCGCCCAGCTGACATGGCGACTGCCATTATTATCACATAAGAACTGCATAAAACATTTTTTTTTCTTTTGAACAAGAATGATTATGAAAATATTGCATGTCCCTCCAATATTGCGTCATAATATTCCAAAATTGTAATTTTTTTATACAGCGAACGAACTGCTCGGTTTTCTCACTACGCGCGCTTAGATCGGAGTCGACTCCTCGCATATGGAACGACTCTTCCCACGGAGTTGCCAAAGTCGACTTTTGTGACCTCGGTGTTAATTTGCAACACATCTCTAATGATGATGATGCAGCGAATGCTAAAGCGTTCCGAGTTGGCGATCGTAAACTGCGCTTGAAGCTGTTCAAGAGCTACATTTCCTGACATGGCATCGATGACAACTTGATAAAATACCAAATCATTTGAAAAATATTATTTATAATTTTTGTAGAGTGAACATAAGAATTTTAGCTTAAAAACCTTGATTTGTACAAATATAATAAAACAAATTTTACACGGAATTTGGTGTCAGCTAAAGCGTTCATTAATGTTGCAGGAGTGACATGTTTCCATTTATTCGAAATCGTACACCTTACTAGAGATAGCTATTTGGGCTTTAAATTTTATCTCAAAAGTTAAAGTTGAAATACAGACGCACGCCGTAACAGATTTGCAAGAATTATTATTTTAGAAATTCTTATAATGTTAGTAGTTACTTTGTTGGGTTTTGAGATTTGTACAAAAAAAAGCAAATAATATACATTTTTATTAAAATGTAATTATTATGCATCCTCGTGCTTTTATTGATTATTTTTTCTTGCCACAACGNAGTTACTTTGTTGGGTTTTGAGATTTGTACAAAAAAAAAGCTAATAATATACATTTTTATTAAAATGTAATTATTATGCATCCTCGTGCTTTTATTGATTATTTTTTCTTGCCACAACNAATAATATACATTTTTATTAAAATGTAATTATTATGCATCCTCGTGCTTTTATTGATTATTTTTTCTTGCCACAACGAGAAAATATGTAACATGCTCCAAAACATTGAAAACAATATTTAGCTTGTTAAACGACGTTAACTCAGCACTACATGAGAGTATTGAGTGTAAGCATTTGCGGTATCCACTTTCAAATATTGTTTTGAGACATATTGACCATATTGGTATCGGTGCGATATATCACTACCATGAAAATTTTGGAAATCGATGGCGATATGTCGCAAATGCCGATTATATATGTAAAGCACATACCGGTCATATATCGCAAAAATGCATATCATTAATATCGCGTATCGCTAATTTTGGGTTATATTGCTGTACACAGTTGGGCCAGGTCGCAGTTGCAATATTTTGTAAGTATAGTTGGGTGATGGATGTGTGGGCGCAGCCTTAGTGAGAAGTGGTGGAGGGGGAGNGGGGAGGGGGGAGGGCGAAGACGACGGGCCCGCATGGCGCGAGTCGCCCCCATGGCGGGGTCACTCACGCTGATCGATCGCCCCACGGGCCGCCGCCAATCCATTACGTCACGCCGAGAAGAGGAAAAACTGTGTGGTGCGCCTGGCCGCAGCAGCCCGCCGCACAACAGCCAGGCTGCTCCCAGGAGGGACGACTCTCCGACACGCAAGACGGACACACGCACACTGCCTCCACCTCCCTCCACTGCCTGTTGCAGCATACGACCACCGCGCTCACTGCATTTCTACTTATTTAACGGCGACTACCGTCTAGTATACACTGCACTACTCTAGTCTATTCGCGGTCTATTCACACTTTTTTAATCAAACCTTTAAAAAAACACCCATGGATGAGGTGCTTGGTTCTTTACTAAATATGTCGTCTTACTTCTGTTAACGTAAAAGTAGCTTATGTTTGGTTAAATTGAACTGTTACTTATGTGTTATCTATATTTATAACATTTCATTTATAATTAATACGAATAAAAACAGTGAAAAAATAGGTGTGTTGGTAATACCTAGTAAGACATAGTTCTCATACAAAATATTATTACATTGATTGCGCAAGAGTGCGGTGCGTTGTCCTTCCGGTGTAATTTTCTATATTTTATTACGCTTTGTTGTAATGAGGCGGAGGAATACCCCGGAAGTAGAACTTTAGCAGGTTTCAGAAAAGTTGTAAGTAACCGTGAATGGACTATAACTGTCACGTTCTCATTACGAGAAGTAGAGTGGCTTTCGGTGAAGTACTGCCACCAACCGTACAACATACAGAACTCATTACAATGCAGTATGCATGCTAAAAAATTGTCAGAAAAGAACGATATATGTTGCACATGAAAGAAGAATACTGCATAGTAACACTGTAACATATTTTGCTACAATTCACTTACCTAATTATTTAAAAAAAGAAATTATCAGGAGTGTGTTTTAATGCATTTTCAAGCGTACTTTCATTCTGGATGGTTCAGAAAGCACATTTTCCAAAAAAACACTTTTTTAGTGTACTTGTTAATGAGTTCTGCATTTTGTACAGTCGGGTGCAATGCACAGGTGTCAACTCTACTTCTGCCCCAAAGTGTGAAATGTAACCTTTATATTTTCAGTCCAAAATTGGAATTCGAGTGGTGGGGAATGTCAGACTCCAGTAATCAGAACATGAACTAACTGGTAAGGCCACCAAGTCACAAGGGCGCNTCGAGTGGTGGGGAATGTCAGACTCCAGTAATCAGAACATGAACTAACTGGTAAGGCCACCAAGTCACAAGGGCGGGTGTGGCTTTAGTTTGCCTGGCGCGAACAAATGTCAGTTGTCGATATCTTGCAAAAGTTATTTCACTTCTGGATCCATACCGTAACTTATAATTACTTAGCTTATGTAGTCAGGTGTTTACTTTATGAGGAACTTCTGTAAATTTGTGTCGTCTACTTAATGTATTATCAACTTCCAAGCTAGAGATAACACAGTCTATTAAAATCCATGGCGTTACTCTGTAACATTA
Source organism: Clitarchus hookeri (assembly GCA_002778355.1). Classification (NCBI taxonomy): domain Eukaryota; kingdom Metazoa; phylum Arthropoda; class Insecta; order Phasmatodea; family Phasmatidae; genus Clitarchus; species Clitarchus hookeri. The sequence continues at coordinate 217,444 of NQII01000690.1, forward strand.
ATTGTAAAAACATTTGTGTGTCATGTCCTGTTGACAGTATCTTGTAGATGTTATAAATACACTCACGGGACGTGTTTTCAATAAAAACCAAATTTCATATTTCTGCACAATTAGAAGAAATATTTCAGACCCATTCAAAAAATGGTTTTTACGTGTATCTTCAGTATATTTACATTTATCTTTGAAAAATAGCCTTGTGAATAAGAGGTTTCAGAAATTCCCATGTAAAAAGTTAACATATCAGGTGTTTTATTCTTCCATTAAAATCAAGCTACTTTAATAAAGTTTTTGTTTCGTTAAATGAAACTTTCACGTGTGTTATAACTGTAAATTATAAAATATATTTCATAATAATTACAAATTAAATACAGAGAGAAACAACGTGTATCGGCGATAGCTACTAGATGGATTTTATGTAAAACATTGTTTAGTCTTGTTATGCTGTTATAATATTTGCAAAGTGAAAGTTTCTTATCAGTGTTCTTAGGTTTTCTAGTGGCACTGTTGAAATCGGATTCCTTTGTTATGTATAATAATATATGTATAATAATTTCCCGTGTGTCCAGCAAAGAATGCGGCGGCTTTTTTTTTTTTTTTACCGGTTTTCAACCAGAATCGTTTATNGCATTGTTTAGTCTTTTTATGCTGTTATAATATTTGCAAAGTAAAAGTTTCTTATCAGTGTTCTTAGGTTTTCTAGTGGCACTGTTGAAATCGGATTCCTTTGTTATGTATAATAATATATGTACAATAATTTCCCGTGTGTCCAGCAAAGACGCGGCGGCTTTTTTTTTTACCGGTTTTCAACCAGAATCGTTTATGTCTAGTTTACGTTTGCCAAACGGGTAGGTTGTGAGTGTCCCAAAAGTAGACATTTTGCAAAGCTTCAGAAAAGCAGGGAGTGACCATCATGAGATCGCAGGAAATGTGCCGACATTAATTGCAGAAACAGGCAAGTTAAGATGACGATGTTTAGCTTTTCATGTGGTCTCCGGGGCCGAAGTCACTAAAGTAGCTTGAACAATGATGAATATATGAGCCACTTCTCCATTCCGATTAATACTGGTTTTATAAAATAATTCATATAGGATGTTCACGGTAAAGTAAGAAATTTTAAATAAACATTTGGAAAAAAAATAATTACCGTTAACAGCTTATATAGTTTATTCGAAGTTTCTTCACACATTTTAACCGAATATTCGAAAAATCTCACCAAGCATGACGTATTTGATTTTTTACTAAATATGTTCGTGTCACAAGTGTTTTATACTTGTATTAACATAAAAGTACCTTATGTTATTTTTAATTAAACATTTACTTCTATTTTAACAATAAATTATAATATTTCAATTATAATTAATATAAATAAAAATAGCGAGAAGATAGGTGTATTGGTAATACTTAATAAGAAATAGTTCTTATGCAGGATATAAGGTGTAATTTTCTAGATTTGGTTAATGTTTGTTTGCACGAGGCGTAGGAATATCCTGAAAGTAGAACTTTATTAGGGCTTCAGAAAAGTTGGAAGTAACCGCGAATGGACTGTATACTACCGTAGGCACTGGCGAGCAGGCTAACCACTTAAGTTGCCAGTAAATTAAGTAAAATGGTTGAAAATCTTGACTTAGTGTTGCAAGTGTAATATTTATATTAATGGCGATTCAAGTTTGTAATTTTGTTCTTTATTCACGTTAAAGTGGTAATTACAATATTAGTCACATTTTTGGTTCCTAACACTGTCACGTTATCACTTGACTGTTAATCAAATTCAATGAGCAGGCCCGTGGCCATGTAAATGTTATGTGAGTCAGAAGGATAGAAGACGAGGTAATAATTGTATCTTAAGAAGGGATTTTTTACGTCATAGCCAACTGCGAACAGCGTAAATTAAGGTTTACTGACAACATGCCGTAATTTTTGTGACCATTACGTGCCAAAATCGAAAAGGTCACATATGTATTAGAATCACATAATGTAGAGGTGTGTTTATTGGATACTTAACCACGTAACGTACCTAGCGCTGTTTGGATAGTTTGGATTTCTTCCATAGAAATTGCCATAAAGGGTTTTAAATTTCATTCGAAAAGGCTCACTTTAAGCGTGTTCACACTCGAGAAATATTCGTTTGATTTAACTATGGAGAAATTAACCCATAAGTTTCTTACATGCTGTTTGCGATTAGTTGAGCACTATTTAAAGTACTGCTTAGAAAGATAAAATACTCTCTAATTTTCTGCCTATTTTGTGTGCTTACAACATATTTTATATTATTATTGTGAGGGCTGCTGACAGCCTCTAAAGGCCCTGGGATAAATAATAGGCCTTTTTTTTGGGCCCCTTTCACACTTTAATGCGCAACTTTTCAAATTATATACGTAAAAAAAAACCAGAGAGGCCGCGGAGGTCTAGTGTATGGACTAGTTGCCTCCCACCTAGTCTTACCGGGTTCGATTCCCGGTGGAGTCGCTCCCGGATTTTTGCCAGTGGGAATTGCACCGGACGATGCCACTGGTCAGCGGGCTTTCTCGGTATCTCCCGTTTCCGTGCCCTTGCATTCCGACGCTGCTCCATATTCACTTCACTTTACCCTCACCGGCTCTCAAGACCTCGATGTTAAGAGCCATCCAAATCTCTCCACTCAATGACCGAGCACTTTTACGTATTTCGATTTATTCTTACGCGAATAGACAAAGTAGTACAAAGGTTTTTAACGAATATTTTAAGAATATTATTTTATTAGTTTTTCCCAAGACAACTTAGTTTTCAAACAATGAGCCTATATTTTCTTAACATTGGTGCAATTAATTTTTAAATGATTTCTTAAAAGATGAGTTAGTAGGTAGGAATTGTCTACTTGTTGAAAGTAATATCATTATTGATGAAACCAGAAACACACCCAACAGTAGTGAGACAATTACAAATACATACGTGCCATACACGAGACTCGGACCCAGTAAACCTCGTACCATATGCTAGTGTGCAATCAACTGCATTACGAGGTCGGGTTCGAACATCTACTTCGAATTTAATATGTCTAATGTTTAGAATCATAGGATGTGGTAACCTCAAATATTTACTGGGCTGTCGTTTTGAAAATAGGTGACTGAGCCACTTAAAAAATGCATATTTACATGGCCTGCCATAGCGCTACTTGTGTCAAGAATTAGGTGAAAATCGGTTGATTGGTTCCTGAGTTGTGGCAAAAAAAATCCATATTTTTCATGTGACGGTCTTCGTAAATGAAGTTCAAAAAATGTATGTATTATCACATTCAATGATTGTATACTACGAGTATACAAAGTTAAGCTGAAATCAATTATGCAGTTTCGTAGATATAGCTCACTAAGCTTAAATGATTTTATAGTCGCCATTCTGAAAATAAGTGTCTGTCACACTTAAAAATGTATATATTTATATAACCTACCACAGTACAACTTCTTAGCCAAATTTGGTAAGAATGGGTTGATTGTTTCCCGAGATATGACATCAAAAGTTAATTTTTATTGTGGGGTCGAACTTACAAAATGGCAGTGAAATTTGAAGGTTGTAATTGATACTGCCAGCATACAAAGTTATAATTTGTTTCGTTAATAAAAGATACTGAGTTAAAAAAATTTATTTAGCCACTATTTTGAAAATAAGTTCCTCACCTACTTAAAACATACAATTTTATAACAGCTGTTGCAGTGCAAATTGTTTGCCAAATTTGGTATGAATCTGTTAATTCTTGCCTAAGATATGACATAAACTTTATTTTATAATATGGTGCGAAGTAATAATTACATCGTCTAGAATATATAGCATTCTAAGCTATGATAACTATATTTCCGCCATTTTAAAAATAAGTGACTCACGAACTAAAAGCATACATTTTTACATCATCTTCCGGAGTAGGCCTACTAATTGTGTGCCAAACTTGAGAGGAACCGGTGAATTGTTTCCCAAGATGTCACATCAAAACTTTATTTATTCGTTTAGCCCTATCTTACAAAATGGTGGACTAAAATACCTTGTGTATATACAGTTCATAGTTGTAATATCTTCTGCCAGTATAATAAGTTAAGTTGCAATTGATTACATGGTTAAAACGATATAGCATTCCAAGCTATGAGCCTACATGGCCGCCATGTTGAAAAAAAATGTATGACATAACTATAACATATAATTTTACATTACCTGTCACAGTACTACTTCTTTCCCAAATTTTTTAGGAATCGGTTCATTTTTTACCGATATATGGAATAAAAACATAATTTATTTACATGGTCCTATCTTATAAAACGGCTTACAAAAGTAACTATGTTAGCATATGTGGTGCTTGTAATAGATACTTTCAGCATACACAATGTGGACGATATTTGTAAAATAGTATAGTAGGTATACCAATTAAACCTAAAATATTTGTATGGTCTCCATTTTGAAAATAAGCTTCTAATCAATTTCAGTTGCATACGTTTACCTGGCCTGTCACAGTATCACTTGATTGCCGAATTGGATTTGGTGGTATCTTCCAAAATAGCGGCCAAACAACAATATACATAGAAAAATGTTATGTTTTCACTATGCTCTGTCAGCATAAAAAATTTTGTTTTGATAGGTTGAATGGTTCTCCAGATATGACATTTCACCCAAAATATTAAAATGACCGTCATTTTGAAAGTAAGTGCCCGGCGTGCTCTAAAACTATAACAGTACGGTGTCCTTACTAATTACTATATGTGTACAGAGTTTGGTGAAATTCGATCTATGCATTCAAAAATGAAAGGGGGGACACCCCCTCGTACAGGANCTATATGTGTACAGAGTTTGGTGAAATTCGATCTATGCATTCAAAAATGAAAGGGGGGACACCCCCTCGTACAGGTCTACACACACAGACAGGAAAGTGATCTCATAAGTCTTTCCTCCCTTCGGAAAGTAGGCTAAAAATAGGAAATTGTTTGAAATATAAATACTTGAATAACACGCCAGTAATAACTTACACGTGCATAAAAAACATTAACAAAAAAATTCTGTGGGCATAAATTTGAAAACACTACAATTTTAATACGACATTAAGAGAGTGAACTATTTCCCTTTTCCCTGCATCNCTATATGTGTACAGAGTTTGGTGAAATTCGATCTATGCATTCAAAAATGAAAGGGGGGACACCCCCTCGTACAGGACTACACACACAGACAGGAAAGTGATCTCATAAGTCTTTCCTCCCTTCGGAAAGTAGGCTAAAAATAGGAAATTGTTTGAAATATAAATACTTGAATAACACGCCAGTAATAACTTACACGTGCATAAAAAACATTAACAAAAAAATTTTGTGGGCATAAATTTGAAAACACTACAATTTTAATACGACATTAAGAGAGTGAACTATTTCCCTTTTCCCTGCATCNTGTGGGCATAAATTTGAAAACACTACAATTTTAATACGACATTAAGAGAGTGAACTATTTCCCTTTTCCCTGCATCACTTGGAATATTTATTGACATTTCAAAATGGGCCTCATTTGCCCACAAGCAGGCTCCAACACTTTGCATTACGAGTTCTGCTAGCGCATTTCTGCAAGTTCGTTTCGTTGTTGAGTGATGGCGTCAGTGATCGCCCGTATCAACTCGACCCATGTGTCAACTTTCTGTCCGCTGTACACCCTACACTTCAGGCAGCCCCATTAGAAAAAGTTCAATGGAGAGAGGTCAGAGATGGGACTGGGTCACACCAACAACACGTGTCCACGCCAGCCACACAACGATGCTCAGTAAAGCCGTAGAAAAGTGTCCCGTTTGTACGACGAGACACCCATCTAACCCTAACACGACACAAACTTGCACACATGCCGCGGCTGCACGCCGTAGTACAACGTATCGTAGCCAGCATATGGTAAGATGGAGCACGCTACGAACAGCTTGCGTGAGACCGCCAACAAACGTGTAGTCGATGTCAGTATAGAATGTAACTCCATGGCTTGTGTTTACTGCTTTTCCGTCACTATCACTCTGAAACGGGGCTACATAGCCTAAGTGAGTATGACGTTTTAGACTCCTTTACGAAGGAGAGAAAGGCTTATGAGATCACTTCCCTGTCTGTGCAACTGTGCGTGTGCACGTGTGTGTGTGTGTTTTATGAATGTGTGTTGTATGTCCTATTTCAATTTTTGAACGCTTATTCCGAATTTCACCAAACTCAATACACATATAGTACTATGTAATGACACCTGCCATTTATAGTTTTATACCATGTCGGGCACTTACTTTCAAAATGGCGGTCATTAAATATTTAAAGTGATATGTTATATCTAGGAAAACATTCAACCGATTTCAAACAAATATTTCATACTGGCAGCAGAAGGAATAATCATTGAATTAANTATATCTAGGAAAACATTCAACCGATTTCAAACAAATATTTCATACTGGCAGCAGAAGGAATAATCATTGAATTAAGAGGTGGATATTGTTAGTGGTCCGCCATTTTGAAAGATAGCGCTACATGAATTAATAATGTTTTTGTGTAATATCTCGGGAAAAAATTTACACATTCCTACCAAATAAGGTAAACAAGTAGTAATGCACTAGGTAATGTGAACTGATATGTTTTAGGTATTTCAGACACATTTTCAAAATGGCGACCATATTGCTATTTTAGCACAATATGTTATGTCGTCGAAACCATGTAACTAATTCTAATGAAACTTTGTATTATGACTGTATATATTACAGCCATCAAATGTGTCCACACAAATTGTATTCTGTCCACTATTTTGTAAAATAGTATCACATGACAAATTAAAATTACGCTATATCTCCGAAAAAACAACCGATTTTCACCAAATTTGGTAAATAAGTAGCATTATAGCAGGCCATGTAAACTGATAAACTTTGAGAGGGCCAGACACATATTTTCAGAATAGCGGCCATATAAACATTTTAGCTTGGAATTTTTATCTACGAAAATGCGAAACGAATTTCAACTTAACTTTGTTTGCAGACATTTATAGTTATATTCATGAAAAGTGTCTATGCAAAGCCTCATCTCTGTGACATTTTGTAAGATAGCTCTACAATAAATAATTAAAAATTTTACGCCGTGTCTTGGGAAACAGTCAACAGATTTCTTTAAAATTTGGCAAAGAAGTTGTACTGTGAAAGGCCATATTAATTTATATGTTTTAGGTGTGCAAGTCTCTTATTTTTTTTAATGCGCCTATACAAACACTTTAGCTTAGTATGCTTTACTACGAAACTATGTAACAGATTAAAATTTTATTTTGTCTAATGTATATATGCCTTTCATCGAATGTGCTAACACATAATCTTTTTGTCTTCCATTTATGAAGATAGTCACTTGAACAATGGAGGTTTTTTGCCATATCTCGAGGACCAATCAACCAATTCAGACCAACATTTTAAGCTAATATGGGTACAGTAGGGTATGTGAATTAACTTGTGTTATGGGTGGCACTCATGTTTTAATGAGGTTTATATAAATAACCGGTAGTGTAGTTAATTGCAAGCTATCTTAATTTTTTAATTTTTCTGAATTCGTATACCGATTAAGTTACTCGTATATTTTAATTGTCTTGGTACTCTTTCACATGTTTCTGATTTCATCTCTAATGATATTGCAGTCAATGAGACGTCAACGCCTACCTACCATCTAAGCCTTTAAGAACTCCACTAAAATTAATTTGCACCCATGTAGAGGAAAGAAGCTCATCAGTTATTAAACTCCTTGTTTTATTGGCAATGACCTCTAGAACACGCTGGTAAAATTTTTCAGTTTCACCGCGGGACATTCTGTACCTATATTAATTTAGGAGCGCGTACTTTTTTTCAAAAGTTTTTTTGAAGATATCTCAATTAGTAGCAAAAAGCCTATAAAATACTAGGTAAGCCGTTAATAAGCTGTTATTTGTATTTTCCAAATAAAACAAGTCTTTGTATATCATTTCACTTTCTAAACAAGCTGTTTCATGTTCTATAATTTTTTTTTCTTCACAAATCGCTGCTGTAAATTCTATAGGCCTATGTATAGTATGATAAGCATACTTGGCTAGTATTTGCGGCTTCGATATATGTAAGCAATAATGAGGCG
>NQII01000690.1:225755-293143 GCA_002778355.1 Clitarchus hookeri
GGCCCGGCATCTGCGCTGCCCCTCCCTTAAAGCGTCCATTCGCTGGCTCGTTTACGGCTCTGGAAGCATCGCCCGAGGTCCTTCTTTCCTCCGCAAGTCCTCCACCTTAACGCGGATCTCGCGCTCAGCCGCTAAATGGTTCCCCTTCGGCCGGTGATTACAACGGCAACAGGCTCGCAGGCTTGCCACCGCCCCTCCCTCCAGAGGACAAAAGACTATACGGGGGGGGTGAGAAATGAAGTCGTTAGGGCGAGATGGCGCGAAGTACAGCCACCGGGGCGCCGGCGTGCGAACGATGCCACCCCTCCGACATTAGGTTTTTTAATCGCCGTGCGGCCGCGCCGTAATTGTCCACGACGAGCAGCGAAGAACACGCCTAGCTGGCAAAAAAATTATTCTGGCGCGATAACCCTATCGCACTTTCCTCGGCTCTTCTGTAAACAAAGGAGCTCTGTAAAAGCCTGCTTCTAACGTGAAAAGAAAATGTAAGCAGGTAAAAAACAAGAAAATTATTTAATATTTTAAAAAGGATAAAATTTGGTTATATGAACATTTTAGAGTAATTGCTGCATTTCTGCTAAAAGAGAATTAGATGCCTAATATTATAAAGAAAATAGCTTACGCTCATACCTACATGTCTTTCTAGCTAGGACTATCTGAGAACAAACACAATAAACGTGACTTGTAACAATAACTTCAGTGTCGATAAATTAAGAAATAACACTTCAAATGTGGTGTCAACACACGGAACTACTTTTCTTGGAGCATGATAACCATTAGGCAAGTATTTCTAAGGTTGATATCAAATGCGATGTATTAACCGGGAACAAACTATACCTGCTCATAATTCCTCTCGTGTGTATAGGGTCGCGTGTGACTGCGAAGGAAGGGCGAAATTCTTTCTGATGTAGCTTAAAATAACTGTGTAACCTATTTTTTAAAGTACCACGTAGCCCCTATGTATTATAAATCTGAACATTTGCAATAATTGATCCTGGTCTTCCAAGTTCTACACGAATTAATATATAGTTTTGTGACTGCACAGAGCAAGTACGCAAATATTGTTGATTAGCAGTGACACATAACATAATATATTACGTACGTGTTGAAAAACCTTGTTGATAATAAATAGTATGTTAATTGTGATGTTTTTTTAAATTTTGTATCAAACAGTTGGCAGGTTTTATTTCAAAATTAAGCCTTAATTTTATATTTTAAAATGTATTGAGACTTATATAATCTCGAGTTTTAATGTTTGCAGTAAAGCTCGGTCGAAATTTCAATTTGTTTATTGTTCGCTGCAATGTAATATTTTGAATAATAAGTAACTGCAAGTAAAACTGTCCATAGACTAATTAGTCAGTAATTAATATCAGTCTGTTGTCCAGTACTTTTAAAATTATGAATATACCAAATTTTACAAGGTTAAAAAAATCTGAAAGTTGCACAAAAATAAAACACAGAATCATTTTTATAAAAACGTCCAAACAAAGGTGTCAATTAAATGGTAACATTCGCGTATCATATTTCTGAGAAAATGATTTTGCAAATTCTTACAAGTCTGTAACGAGTTCATAGATAAGTCTTGCAAAAAATCAGAGAAATATTTTTTGCTCATATCGCCTTTGTTTATAAAGTAAGTATATTGGCAGGACAATTTAAGTGATTACATGAAATTTCTTCGTTTTATGTTAAATGTCCAGTTTTTATTTTATGTGATTCGCCATAAGAGTACAGTGCGTAAAATGGGTTTACAGCTCAGTGTGTATATAACTAATACTTTATTTCCGTGTTTTTTGATTGGCACAACTTACTTTCCAGTAACTGTACTTTACTGGGCCTGCTTTAACGTTTTTAAAGTAACACCAACATAAGTTGGCCTTTCTCATGGAATATAAAGAATACCGTAGCAATTAAAAGGTCAAGAAACGTCATAATGGGTTGGAAAGCTATGTGAGCGAAAATTTTCGAGGTGCTCTACTAAACAAAAATTAATTCAATATGTCCTGAATTATTCTGGACTCAAATATAATGAGAAAAAATGTAGCCGTCGACTACCTGCGCAGTAATTTTATATACTTTNATGGCGCGAAGTACAGCCACCGGGGCGCCGGCGTGCGAACGATGCCACCCCTCCGACATTAGGTTTTTTAATCGCTGTGCGGCCGCGCCTTAATTGTCCACGACGAGCAGCGAAGAACACGCCTAGCTGGCAAAAAAATTATTCTGGCGCGATAACCCTATCGCACTTTCCTCGGCTCTTCTGTAAACAAAGGAGCACTGAAAAACTGCATCACACAGCTCTGTAAAAGCCTGCTTCTAACGCGAAAAGAAAATGTAAGCAGGTAAAAAACAAGAAAATTATTTAATATTTTAAAAAGGGTAAAATTTGGTTATATGAACATCTTAGAGTAATTGCTGCATTTCTGCTAAAAGAGAATTTAGATGCCTAATATTATAAAGAAAATAGCTTACGCTCATACCTACATGTCTTTCTAGCTAGGAATATCTGAGAAGAAACACAATAAACGTGACTTGTAACAATAACTTCAGTGTCAATAAATTAAGAAATAACACTTCAAATGTGGTGTCAACACACGGAACTACTTTTCTTGGAGCATGATAACCATTAGGCAAGTATTTCTAAGGTTGATATCAAATGCGATGTATTAACCGGGAACAAACTATACCTGCTCATAATTCCTCTCGTGTATATAGGGTCGCGTGTGACTGCGAAGGAAGGGCGAAATTCTTTCTGATGTAGCTTAAAATAACTGTGTAACCTATTTTTTAAAGTACCACGTAGGCCCTATGTATTATAAATCTGAACATTTGCATTAATTTATCCTGGTCTTCCAAGTTCTACACGAATTAATATATAGTTTTGTGACTGCACAGAGCAAGTACGCAAATATTGTTGATTAGCAGTGACACATAACATAATATATTACGTACGTGTTGAAAACCTTGTTGATAATAAATAGTATGATAATTGTGATGTTTTTTTAAATTTTGTATCAAACAGTTGGCAGGTTTTATTTCAAAATTAAGCAGTAATTTTATATTAAAAAATGTATTGAGACTTATATAATGTCGAGTTTTAATGTTTGCAGTAAAGTTCGGTCGAAATTTAAATTTGTTTATTGTTCGCTGCAATGTAATATTTTGAATAATAAGTAACTGCAAGTAAAACTGTCCATAGACTAATTAGTCAGTAATTAATGTCAGTCTGTTGTCCAGTACTTTTAAAATTATGAATATACCAAATTTTACAAGGTTAAAAAAATCTGAAAGTTGCACAAAAATAAAACACATAATCTTTTTTATAAAAACGTCCAAACAAAGGTGTCAATTAAATGGTAACATTCGCGTATCATATTTCTGAGAAAATGATTTTGCAAATTCTTACAAGTCTGTAACGAGTTCATAGATAAGTCTTGCAAAAAATCGGGGAAATATTTTTTGCTCATATCGCCTTTGTTTATAAAGTAAGTATATTGGCAGGACAATTTAAGTGATTACATGAAATTTCTTTGTTTTATGTTAAATGTCCAGTTTTTATTTTATGTGTTTCGCCATAAGAGTACAGTGCGTAAAATGGGTTTACAGCTCAGTGTGTATATAACTAATACTTTATTTCCGTGTTTTTTGATTGGCACAACTTACTTTCCAGTAACTGTATTTTACTGGGCCTGCTTTAACGTTTTTAAAGTAACACCAACATAAGTTGGCCTTTCTCATGGAATATAAAGAATACCGTAGCAATTAAAAGGTCAAGAAACGTCATAATGGGTTGGAAAGCTATGTGAGCGAAAAATATTCGAGGTGCTCTACTAAACAAAAATGAATTCAATATGTTCTGAATTATTCTGGACTCAAATATAATGAGAAAAAATGTAGCCGTCGACTACCTGCGCAGTAATTTTATATACTTTNCTGAATTATTCTGGACTCAAATATAATGAGAAAAAATGTAGCCGTCGACTACCTGCGCAGTAATTTTATATACTTTTACAGGATATCCGTAAATTTCCCTTCTTCTTTTTTCACAAACAGGGTACAAATAGTAGAGCTGCTCTAAAAAGGACTAACCGGGGATAAAAACCCGCTCGTCACAAAAAAAAATAGAAAAAACATATGCACCCAGAAAAATACGACTTTTGGTAGGCAACAGAACAAAAGTCCCGCAGTTACACAGAATGCAAATGAAAACTCCAACTTTCTGTCTTTCTCCCTCCCACCTGCTGTGTTTTCTTTTCCATTTTCACTTTCGTTCTTATATTCTGCCTGGTGCGGCCCGCACACAAACCCATTACAATCTTTCCGGAGAAAACAGAAATGAAAATTGTGCCGGTCGCGCGGGGGCGGGGGGAGGGAACAAAGCAAAGCGATGGAGAAAACGGCGTGGGCTTGCAAGCCAAGCGTTTGTGTGCATGCGGTGAAATTTCCTCTCATTTCGTCAGTTATTATCCACAGCCCCCCTCCCCAACTGCCAAGCCCTCCTTCTACAGCAACCAACCAACGTCGTCGAGGCCCTTCAAGGCCCTCGTGGGGACTACCTGCCAACCAAGTCGTCGTTTATATTCGGTAGTCCCCCTCCCCCCAGCCATGGAGAACTCCTACACCCACGCACGTCCACTGGCGCCTTGTGACGTCACAGGGNGGTAGTCCCCCTCCCCCCAGCCATGGAGAACTCCTACACCCACGCACGTCCACTGGCGCCTTGTGACGTCACAGGGCACAACTCTCAACCGTGCTGCGAACGCTCCTGTTCTTTAAGTCATATCACTGACTGGGTTGAGTTGAGAGGCTTGGGTTACCGCCTGGCAACGATGCTTTGAATGCCGGCGAGGATTCAATTAGGTGAAGGTGGAGCAGTGGCTGAATGCAAGGGCGGGGGAAACGGGAATGCCACGAGAAAACCGCCAGCCAACGGCAACGTTCGTCGCGTTTCCCACATGCGAAAGTCCGGATGACTCCGCCTGGAATGGAACCCGGTTCACCTTGGTGAGGTGCGAGTAGCCCGGCTACAGNGCCAACGGCAACGTTCGTCGCGTTTCCCACATGCGAAAGTCCGGATGACTCCGCCTGGAATGGAACCCGGTTCACCTTGGTGAGGTGCGAGTAGCCCGGCTACAGCGTCACCGCAGCCCTATAGCACTGGGAAATATTTCACCGTACCCAGAACACTCCCTTTTGCAGTTACACAAATTCAACTCCATAATTTGTAGATTTCATAAAAATGCACAATATTAACCGTGTAATATAAAATAAAGAAATACGACTCACACGAACACGAGTGGATTAAATATTTAATCATAATTGGTATCTGACATCTGTACAATAATAATGGTGGTTTCCATTGCAACATACAATTATATTTCTTATCGGGCTGGAAAATGTATAAATTACTTTGCATGTTTATCCTCAAATGTATGGAATTACTTAGGAAATTTAAGGATATTGAGAAAAGGTACTTAGCGCATATAAATTTAAACTATTCCTTTAGCATTTAATCAATAACCTTCCCTAGCTGAGGACCTTGTGAATATTTATATTCATTCGTTTTTTTTTAATTGTACCCTCTAATTTGAGCTTTACCTCGGGTTTTACATAAAAGTTTTGTCATTCATTAAACAACACTTCGGTTACGACAGCGAATTATCAAATTATTCTATGTGGCATGTACAAATTGAAACTAAAACTGCGCGGACACTCAAATGTGGGGTGGAAATTAGAGTGACAATTACTAGAACCATGAGAAAATCAGTTGGGATTATAACGTAGGAGGAGGTCAGTAATTGTGTTCCTGCCCCAAGAATAGCGTTGAGTAAAATAAGAGAAATATGGTAGTAGAATGGTGCGAGCACATCGAATAATAAAAAATAAACAATATATTGAACATGTCCAAACAGACAGGGAACAACATCTCCCTAATGGCGTGGATTAGTGTTAATTTAAAACACGTAACTCGTAAAAATTAACTGAAGGTTCATTTAACTCAATTAACAGCAATTCATTTAGATTAAATGTATTATAATCTACTAGCTCAAGAACAGTTCATTTAGTTCATATGACGTGTGGTAAAGCATGATTCAGTCAAAAAGAACATTGCATGACAAAGTTCACTTCATCTGAAAATTATCTGCGTAACGCGCGGAGTGCAAAGTGTTACAGTAATGCGGCTAATATTTCTTTCGTGAAAATGTGGTGTTCACTTTAGCTTTATAGCTCGGACGAACGTAGTTGCTTGGAGGAACACAGCAACTCGCGTATTAGCATACTGTAATTGGTTCACCATTCAAGACCTGGTGGGCACAGTGGACCAGATCCTGGCTAGAAAATCCGTCAAGCAAAATACGGGTCACTTAAATAATTTAACGGTTTTTATATTTCTAGAGTTCGAGAGCAAATGTAGCTGAAGGCTCAAACAAGAAACTTCGATAGACGGGGCAGCTTGGAGAGCTAGTCGGCAGATAAATGGAACAAAGACGAAATAGGAGACAATAATCCTGGCGATACACTTTAACCTAAAACGGAAACATTATCGACAGGTGACGCGATACAGAATTCGGAAAAAAAGCAATAAGATACTTGTAATTTGGAGCCCTGGGCTCTCCACTGCATCCTGCCGTGCCACGTATGCCCACAACACGAACACACAAGTAATGCTAAATTAGAACGAGCAGAATAAATTCCTCAATTAAGACAAACGAAGAAGTGGCCGAGGCTTGCTTTGTATTATACTTGGTGACCAGACGAAATAATACTCTGCACATGTCCTGCATAGAAGGAGGAGAAGTCGGAGAATTACACAGAATAGAAGGAGAAGCATGGGTTACATGAACGNCCTGGCGATACACTTTAACCTAAAACGGAAACATTATCGACAGGTGACGCGATACAGAATTCGGAAAAAAAGCAAAAAGATACTTGTAATTTGGAGCCCTGGGCTCTCCACTGCATCCTGCCGTGCCACGTATGCCCACCACACGAACACACAAGTAATGCTAAATTAGAACGAGCAGAATAAATTCCTCAATTAAGACAAACGAAGAAGTGGCCGAGGCTTGCTTTGTATTATACTTGGTGACCAGACGAAATAATACTCAGCACATGTCCTGCATAGAAGGAGGAGAAGTCGGAGAATTACACAGAATAGAAGGAGAAGCATGGGTTACATGAACGNGCACATGTCCTGCATAGAAGGAGGAGAAGTCGGAGAATTACACAGAATAGAAGGAGAAGCATGGGTTACATGAACGAAGTTTCCTAATGTACTTACAACTGCAGTAGATACACTTGTATAAACCAAAATAACAACGCCACAAAAAAGAACTTCAATGCATTTACACGACATGAAATACTACATAATAAGATGCTTTTGTAGTCTAAAATTTGTTAATATTTGATTATGAGAAAATTAACCATTTTTGTGAAAGATGTACGAGAAACCAAAACTTCTTCCTAAAGTCAGTGTTATTTCCTAAGTTTAAAATTTACTTCTCGCAAATTCAATTCATGTAAGCGTTTACGGTGAAATGTATTTATTTGAATACGCAAATATACCTCAGCTGTTCATGATCAAAATGTTGCTCCAATAAAAAGTACCTTGCAGGACTGGTTGTAATAAAATAAGTTGCCAGAGTAAATTATTACGTTTTTAATAGAAAAATAAACGAAACGGCTATTCAACAGTGTATAAAATATTAAAAAGCATATTTATTACAATGCTTTCTATGCAAATTCAAGACAAATTTAATCACGGTCACTATACAGCCACTTGTGATGATGTTATGAAGACTGCTACAAGTATTAACGTCGCAAGGTAAAAAGGAAGTGATGGAGCCACATCAACCAAACCACTTTCGTTGNCTAACTGATGTCCCGGACGCGCGTTTCTTGGCGGTAAGTGGGCGACTCACAGATGGCGCAGATCTTGCTGCGTGTCGTCTATCGGTCAGCTGTTCTCGTCGGTCGTGTCAATCTTTCGCCGTCAGTTACATGTCAGTTTGTCCAACGAATTTTTTCGCATAGCATTAATTATAGCTTCTCTACTTTTATCAATGCGTTGCATATTTACAGCTTTTATTATTTTTAACTAGTAATTTCTGGGAAGAAGCAGGTAATTTTTTCGCTGCGCAGGGGATTATACATTTTTAAGCAATTNATTTTTAACTAGTAATTTCTGGGAAGAAGCAGGTAATTTTTTCGCTGCGCAGGGGATTATACATTTTTAAGCAATATCATCCACAGACACTGTACAAAAGTGTCCTGGATCCTGTCGTTTCTCAAAACATAATACTACAAAATCCTTAAAAAAAAAAATCACTATACAAAATTTTACAAAAATCCAAAATGCCAGAAATGGATTCCCTTGAGCCGCGTCCCAGGGTCTGGATGTTTTCTTGATGCACAGGATGTTCGCGGTAACATGAGCACTTTTGAAAACCACCTTTGAAAAATGCCACAGCCCCTACTGGAGCATACGATAATGGATGCACTGACTGGCAAGCGTCCAGCAAAGTTAGTAACGAAAGAAGGAAAATAGTTCAATGTTTTAGTGTTGACTTATAAGCGTCAAGCAAATACTTATGGTTTCTGAAAATATTACTTTTGCTTTATGTATTTCTTTAAATGCATTTAAGTGTATGAATAAGCAAATTTGTAAACAATGTAGTTTCTAATAATTTCACAGCTTTACTTGACCNACAATGTAGTTTCTAATAATTTCACAGCTTTACTTGACCGATGCATGAAGCAATGCGATCTGGGTCCATGGCAATGTTAATTTTTAATACGGCGGAACAATACACAAAGCGCANATTTTTAACTAGTAATTTCTGGGAAGAAGCAGGTAATTTTTTCGCTGCGCAGGGGATTATACATTTTTAAGCAATTTCATCCACAGTCACTGTACAAAAGTGTCCTGGATCCTGTCGTTTCTCAAAACATAATACTACAAAATCCTTGAAAAAAAAAATCACTATACAAAATTTTACAAAAATCCAAAATGCCAGAAATGGATTCCCTTGAGCCGCGTCCCGGGGTCTGGATGTTTTCTTGAGGCACAGGATGTTCGCGGTAACATGAGCAGTNCGCGTCCCGGGGTCTGGATGTTTTCTTGAGGCACAGGATGTTCGCGGTAACATGAGCAGTTTTGAAAACCACCTTTGAAAAATGCCACAGCCCCTACTGGAGCATACGATAATGGATACACTGACTGGCAAGCGTCCAGCAAAGTTAGTAACGAAAGAAGGAAAATAGTTCAATGTTTTAGTGTTGACTTATAAGCGTCAAGCAAATACTTATGGTTTCTGAAAATATTACTTTTGCTTTATGTATTTCTTTAAATGCATTTAAGTGTATGAATAAGCAAATTTGTAAGCAATGTAGTTTCTAATAATTTCACAGCTTTACTTGTCCGATGCATGAAGCAATGCGATCTGGGTCCATGGCAATGTTAATTTTTAATACGGCGGAACAATACACAAAGCGCANCCGATGCATGAAGCAATGCGATCTGGGTCCATGGCAATGTTAATTTTTAATACGGCGGAACAATACACAAAGCGCATACAAGTACTCGTATATCTTAAGCAGGCTTTCATAAGTGCCCAGTTTACAGTGAACCGCCTATAGCGGCTTCCGCTGACGTTGCGTGATGACGGAGGTAAAAATGGAGGAGGGTCACTGCTAACGGCGTATTTTTCGGCGTCGTGGTAGTTTAACGTTCATTCGGATGTCATGGCTGATTATGCCCAACCTTTGTTTTCACACGTGTATAGTATTCAAATTAAAAAGCTGCCACCACGGACATTTCTTCGAACATTTTGTTTTCACCCGAATCTGTTTTTTTTTTTACCTTCAATTTAGAAGTGCAACATAATGAATAAAGAAAATCAGTCAGTGAAACAGCCCTTCGGAGTTTTAGACACGTTCATTAAACGTCAGGAAGTCTGCGTAAAATAAAAAACGAAAGTATGAAACGTAGACAGTGAAAAGTTACGAAATTGTGTTACAAGACAATGAGATTGCCACTTACTTGTATCTAATAATTTTATGTACTCAGTTGCAAAATTATTTTCTATCATTGAGAGCCTCGAAGTATGAATCCAAGTAATGGAAACACGTAAAGAACCACATTGCGGAATTAAAACTCTGCCGAAGCGCTGGTTGTTAATATGCGGAAAAACAGATGCATCTCCTGAGTCGTTGTTTATTCATAAGTGAGCTGTATTGTTTGTACAGTGGCGTGCAATGGGTAATTCTCTCAAGAGGCTAGTATTTTTGTCAACAGTATTGCAGATAATTTCANGTTTGTACAGTGGCGTGCAATGGGTAATTCTCTCAAGAGGCTAGTATTTTTGTCAACAGTATTGCAGATAATTTCATAACCCGCACGAAGGCCGGGCTGATGAAAAACAGACAGCCGTACATCAGATGGAAATGAACTGCAAATGCTTTACCTACTTCTTTACTCAATTCCTTACTTTCAGCTGGTAGGGACTAAACATTAAATAACCTAATATTTTATATTTGTACGAAATACCGTCCATCTTATGTGCATTATTTGTTTGTACTCTCTCTTCGCATACAAAAATACTAGATCTCATAGTTTTCGCATCATGACATGTCCAAATCACGATTTTAGTGTTTTTGGAACGTACGAATAAAATGAACATCAAATTTCACAGAAAATTAAATTTAGCGTGACTTAAAGGTCATGTCTTCAATCATTTTAACGTATGCTTAGAAAAATTTTATTTACAAAAAAAATTATTAACTAGTAAAAATTAAAAACACGCAATTTTTTTATTTTTTTTGAGCAAATCATGGACAATTGCGAAAACTATTCATAAACTAATTTTAAAGATTGGTTATCTAATTCCGGTGAGTTAGTTTTTATTATTTGAATGTCCCAAAAAAGTTTAAGGAATGANATTTTAAAGATTGGTTATCTAATTCCGGTGAGTTAGTTTTTATTATTTGAATGTCCCAAAAAAGTTTAAGGAATGATTTTGACATGTCGTTACGCAAAATTTACTTGCATAGAAATGTCACTTTTAAGTAATGTCTATAAGTATTGTATTGTTTATCTGAAGTCAATTGCTATCCACATTTTGAAGGACAACTTTTATATAAAGACTGTTTACAATCAATCTTGTTAACTTAAAGCCATTTACCATATTTAAATAATGTTAGTTAAACAGTGAAACTTGAAAAGTGCCTGTATTGCCTTTAAAAAGAGAACTTATTTTAATATAGTAGTGTAACCCGATCAAAACTCGGGCCTAGTCCTTATGGTGGAGACATCTTCGCCATATTATATTGACATGTACCCCTCCATAACTAAACTTCCGAAATTAGGAATTAAAAAACCAAGCTTGTCAAGGTACAGGAACATCTTAGAAGTTATTTCGGAACCCAACAACTTTTTCTTCTGTTACTAGTTTGACATATATAACCGTAACCAAATATCCCTTCATTACTTAATTTTTGCCACACGTGGGAAATATTAATATAGCTGAAACAGTACAAAACTTAAAAAATTATGTTAAGTATTCTTGTATACCATGTCAAGCATTGATTTTCAACGTCCGGTCATCAAGTCTGATTACGAAGATTTGCAAAAATTCAAAATGGAATGTATGTTTTCGGAGTTTAATTCTCGGTCATAATTTCCGACATACTAAATAATCTCATTTATTCCCGAACGAAGAACATCGGAACGCGTTATATATGTCACAAGGAGATGATAAAAACGGAGATCTGATCAAATCCCTAAGGTAGATGATCAATTCACGGAAGATGTTAAAATGACAACTCTGTGGGGTGATTCCCTTAAAGAAAGTAAGTGATTTGATCAAGTCCCTTAACGGTTTTAGTGAAAATATGAAATAAAGAAGTCAGGACTCGCCCAAAGCGTAGCCATAAATTACGCACCGTGGCCGAGCCCCAGCGCCAGCAGGAAGGTTCGCTACTGGTGTCATGGTCATTTGAAGGCTCGCCGGCCATTTTTTATAGGTAATGAGGCTACCAGCTTCAAGTATAACATCTTTTCACTAAAACAGTTAAGGGACTTGATCAAATCACTTACTTTCTTCAGGGAAATCACCCCACAGTGTTGTCATTTTAACATCTTCCGTGAATGGATCATCTACCTTAGGGATTTAATCAAATCTCCGGTTTTATCATTTCCCTGCGACATATACATGGCCCTATGGGTGGTAAAGTTTATTCGCGGTTTCTTTACATTTTTAAAATCATACCTTTGAAAAATTACCCCATGTTTAACGTGTTTAGTTGTTTCGTAAATGTGCCGTGAGTCACAAACGTTTTACACTTGTGTTAACATAAAAGTACTTAATTGTTTAACTGAAATGTTAATAGTATTTTAATTATAAATAATAATATTTAATTTACAATAAATGTGAACTAAAACATTTAGAAAATAGGTATGTAGCTAATGCCTAGTAATAAATTGTTCTTATGCAAAACATTATTAGACTTAGTGCGCACAAATGTGGTGCGTTGTACCTTTGGTTTAATTTTCTAGACTCGGATAAGTCTTGTATGCACGAAGCGGAGGAATATACTGTAAGTATAACTTAAGCAGGGATTCAGAAAAGTTGGAAGTACCCGTAAATAAACTAAAGTTTTCACCCTTTCCCATTCCACACTGTTCTGAGTGCCGCGACGAAACGTCTTGGACAAGCAGACCAGCTGAAGGCATCTTAGCTGCCGATTTAGTGATGGGTGGGTGAGTGAAGATATTTGGGCGACTCTAAACAGCGAGGTCTTGGGAGCCGATGAGAGTGATCGAGGTGAGTATGGAGCTGCGCCGGAATGTAAGGGAGGACGGGAGACCCCCGAGAAAAACCGTCGACCAGCGACATTGTTCGGCACGATTCCCACATGCGAAAACCCGGGAGTGACCTGGCCGGGGATTGGACCCAGTTCGCCTTGGTGGGAGGTGAGCAGGCTAACCGCTCGGCCCCCATTCAATCATGAGGAATGGCAGAAGGTTTCAGGACATTACATAAATTGGACACGTCACACTGGGCCCCGGGGAGATCACTCGGAAATAAGATCGCTTGTTGCATGGANTCACACTGGGCCCCGAGGAGATCACTCGGAAATAAGATCGCTTGTTGCATGGAGTGACTACAGAGTAGTTAAGTCCACAAAGAAGAAAAGGCGTGGCGATTCCTTTGACGTGGGCATACCCATTCTCTGATTGACTGCTCGAAGCTCTGGGAACAGGTCTTGCGTCTGATTGGCAGCAAAGTGCTGCGAAATAAGGCGGAGCGGCCGGATGGCAAGTAGGTTGCCTATCGTTGACTGGCAAACGGCGTTCCACCATACTGCTAGCCAGTGCCGGCATTTTGTTAGCGTATGCTGCTAGAGTTCATGGTACGGTAGAACCTCGTTTAATCGGATCAGTTGGAACCGGAGCCGATCTGGGATAACGAAAATCCGGGTTAACCGGGGAATACGAGAAAAATTCAATCAAAGACAACATTTGTACAGTACTTACAGAAAATGACCTTTACAGAAAATGACATGTATTGAACAATACACTTTTGAAACATATGTGGTATGATTGTGAGCACAAATTAAAGCAATGACTATGCCTATAGTTATCGTAAAGATGTGTATTTAATGTCTGAAATGTTTATTTGTAAGCTGTAGCTCTCTTTATCAAGGCTTCTTAACCTTCATATCTTTATTACGTATTGGACTATTTTTTATTTGTTACCTCTATTCGATTCGGGTTAACCGGAGATCCGAATTAAAGGGGACCTACTTATCGAGATTCTACTGTACGAGCAACTATTTCACCTCTGTATGCTTAAGTACTCTGTGGAGTGACTTTGCAAGGAGGGCCAACAAGGCGTTGGCACGCTCTAATGGTTGTCTATTCCTACCCAGAGGTCAAGTCGTAAAGCTACAGGCCAGCAATATAANCACCTCGTTTAATCGGATCAGTTGGAACCGGAGCCGATCTGGGATAACGAAAATCCGGGTTAACCGGGGAATACGAGAAAAATTCAATCAAAGACAACATTTGTACAGTACTTACAGAAAATGACCTTTACAGACAATGACATGTATTGAACAATACACTTTTGAAACATATGTGGTATGATTGTGAGCAGAAATTAAAGCAATGACTATGCCTATAGTTATCGTAAAAATGTGTATTCAATGTCTGAAATGTTTATTTGTAAGCTGTAGCTCTCTTTATCAAGGCTTCTTAACCTTCATATCTTTATTACGTATTGGACTATTTTTTATTTGTTACCTCTAAATCGATTCGGGTTAACCGGAGATCCGAATTAAAGGGGACCTACTTATCGAGATTCTACTGTACGAGCAACTATTTCACCTCTGTATGCTTAAGTACTCTGTGGAGTGACTTTGCAAGGAGGGCCAACAAGGCGTTGGCACGCTCTAATGGTTGTCTATTCCTACCCAGAGGTCAAGTCGTAAAGCTACAGGCCAGCAATATAATAAGAAAG
The DNA here is from genome assembly GCA_002778355.1 of Clitarchus hookeri. NCBI lineage: Eukaryota > Metazoa > Arthropoda > Insecta > Phasmatodea > Phasmatidae > Clitarchus > Clitarchus hookeri. The sequence goes on from NQII01000690.1 coordinate 240,281, forward strand.
GGAAGTGAGAGAAAACACGTGGCGGTTCCTTCATGAAAGCGCACTCTGCAGTTCATTGGCTGTTTGAGGCACTGGAAACGGACCTTGTTTCTTTTTGTATGTTGCATGCTACGAAGGATTCGCCACTGGTTGAAAGAGAAAGTCGCCTGTCACTGATTGGCGAACCCAGTCCTGCGGAGNCGGCACGCTCTAATGGTTGTCTATTCCTACCCAGAGGTCAAGTCGTAAAGCTACAGGCCAACAATATAATAAGAAAGGGAAGTGAGAGAAAACACGTGGCGGTTCCTTCATGAAAGCGCACTCTGCAGTTCATTGGCTGTTTGAGGCACTGGAAACGGACCTTGTTTCTTTTTGTATGATGCATGCTACGAAGGATTCGCCACTGGTTGAAAGAGAAAGTCGCCTGTCACTGATTGGCGAACCCAGTCCTGCGGAGTGGCTGTCAGTTGAGAACGTTTTGCCGATGCGCGAGACTATAACCACAACTGTTTTGCTTCTGCGTTCTATTGCACGCCTGCTCATTTTCATTGTCTTCGAGGATGGCATCTGAACTGGGCCATTTAGCGACGGAGCACCTCACCTTGGTCTCCGAACATTCGACCAAAAGGTAATACGTACATAAAAAAATTATGCAATTCTATATCAAGAATATGCACTGCATATCATGTAGTGTCAGTGGACAACGCGAAGTTACTAAATGTTATGCCATTTGTTCCACTAGAAACACGACTTGTGCAATTTCTAGTGACATCTACCCTCTTTCTCATACTTTATCTCTGTCGCTCCTAGACCAAACTCCACAACAGTAGAGCGTGTTCTGAATGTCTGCTATACCCACGAAGCTGGGACAGACAAGATGACGGACACCGGAGTAATTACCTCAAGCCGTATATATCAGTTTTCAAAAAGAATACGGGTTGTGTAAAATGTATGTATGTACAAAGTTAATCTTAATGTACGCGTATAATACGAGAAACATAGCAAATGACCAATTCGGGCATAATGAAACAATAAACACGATTTTATAAAATATGCGATAAATGTGGAGTTAGGTAATATATATACATTATCACACTGCCACTGCACAGGTTGTGTGTGTTGTTACGAGTTGTGGTCAGGCCCTTATCTGTAGTTCGTGGTGTCAACAGTGGCCTGCCTGATCACACCTTCACTTATTTATCCAGGACACGGGCCCAGTCTGGATGGGGCGGGACCAAGTCTGGATGGGGCGGGACCACCAGCGCTACGTGGTGTTCACACCACGAACTACAGATTCTTACCTGCTGGAGAGGTCAGAAACTTTAACTTGGAGAAGTCCACTCTGGGTTTATCATTGGCAATGGTGCAGTCACCTGACCTAGTTTCTCTAGTGCCTGGTTTGTATGTATTAATATACATCAGTTGAGAAATTCAGTTTGCGGCTGTAGAGAGTACTCTCAGGAAATTCCGTTTTTGACTACTGGAGAGCGTTTCTAACTAGCACGAACTTTTGAGAGCTTCGCTGTAATGCAGTCTGTATTGCGTGTTTTTTTTACAGATAAACAAAATGAGAACTCGTTTAACAGTTTATCATAGTAACGCAGGCTTCAATCACGTTTCAAAGCTGTTGCGTCAGATAAGCCGACGCCTTGAAGTCGATATCCAGAGACAAAAAGCAACTTACGATTATTAACACTTTTTCTCTGCAGCGATACCCTTATAAAAATAAATCATTCTCCTGTTATAAGTTAAAGGCTCGGCGATTTAAGTTAACGCATTCGGTCACTATGTTGGCTACAGTGGATGTGCTGTACAGGAAGGGAATATATGATCAAAGGCGAGTACCAGTGTCAAGTGGAGTCAGTTTCTTCCCTGTAGGTAACGTTATTTATGGACCTTTCTACAGCCTTAAACTGTGAGAGGTTCGCTTCAATGTTTTTTTTTTNCTCAATGTTTTTTTTTTTTTAGCGCCAAGAAAATACTTCACTGGTTTCAAGAATGACGCAAGTGATGATCCAGTAAAAGCACAGACAAAATGATACATTTCATCAATGTAACGCCTTCAGATATCAATTAAAGAAAAAGTGAAAGTATTATAAAGTTAGTATTTGTTTAAAAAATTTACCTAATTACGCGTCATAATTTTTAAACCTTTATTTTTATTAAAATTCAGCTCCGGATAATGCCTCCTATTCGNTTTACCTAATTACGCGTCATAATTTTTAAACCTTTATTTTTATTAAAATTCAGCTCCGGATAATGCCTCCTATTCGTGCCCATCCACAATTCATAACGAAGGCACAGAATATATTACAAATATTAAGCCATAAGAATATCATAAAACGTAAGAACACCAACACAAGGCCTAGTGTCAGCACGAGATCCAGCACAGTTGAACAACAAGAATCATTTAAAACCGGTGTACAACAACGTTTCTTCACTCCGTTTCACGAAATCAGGTTATGATTTTAATTTGTCGTTGGATTCGATATTCAGCACTGAATTGAAACAGATGAGCGGTGGAGGCAGGGGAAAATAAAATGAACTCTCCCCTGTCAATTTATAGCTCAGCGAGGAAAATTGTGTCCAATTTGTGCCGATATACGTTGGAATGTTGATGAATGATCTCTAAATTGTTGCAAAATGTTGACCTAGTACATTTTCCGGCGATTAAGTTCCATGAATATTTTGCCGCACTACAACGGAATGAAATATTTTCAGTATTCGTTAACCTGTCAGTCCTGTTCTCAAGAAATGACTGACAGTTTTAGTAACTAGCTTGAGTTATGTGATGTGACGTATGTTCACAGTGTATGTACCCTAGAAAATAGNTGACTGACAGTTTTAGTAACTAGCTTGAGTTATGTGATGTGACGTATGTTCACAGTGTATGTACCCTAGAAAATAGCTTGAGTTATGTGATGTGACGTATGTTCACAGTGTATGTACCCTAGAAAATACACAAACAACAAAGAAAATTACTAATTTACATTAAATTGGTTTATACATACTACTTACTGGTTTCAGCTTAAACTCAATCTTTCGTAGTCTAGCATAATGAAGGTGACTCTACTTTCGTGACCGCAAAGGTCTCACGCAAATATGACGTAAAAGAAATTCCATTTCACGGTTATGCTCAAAGCACGATTGCCCATTTGTGGAACTTTAAAAGTCTTTCCTTATATGTCTCGGCGATGTTGAAGGGTGGAGAGTGACAGCTGTATGTGCGTGTATTTGCTGGAATTCGTATTGTAGTATAAATCTGCAGGGTGTACGGACTAGCATCTCGGTAGTAAAATTATGTTTTAGTTCCCGTAATTCATAAAGAGTGAATACTATTGACACCTGCTGAATTAGATGCCGCACACAAATTCATACACATGTTCGCGTGTCACTTTTCATTCGGCTAAATTCACGTAGCAGTGTGATCTGACTCTGAAGGGGTGGGTGGGGGTATTTTACCGCAGATAAGATATATCTTTAATGCAGCGAGTGCACACGAGTGTATAAAAATATAGAAATTTGTTTGCCGATTTTATGATTTTGTACTTGTGGTAGGTGTTCCTTTACGTGCCTTTACGCTAGCGTCTCCTCACGGTATGTAATTTTTCCCTGTAAAACTTACTATATGTGCATGATTTATCAGTATAAACAGTTTTATATGCTGGCAATGGATGCCTAAATTTCTTAATGTACACATTTCATGATGAGCGTCTATTTCAGTGATAAGGGGAATGCAAAGGGATCCTTCACTATTCATATCGCATACCGCGAGGGGTAGCGACGTGGTTTTAATTCTGTTTTTGGGTTTTTCGAGCAATGATTACTTTATAGAAAGCAGTATAACGCACCCGTACACGAAACATGGTTTTTGCAAATCCATTATTAATTTTTTAAATAACTACGTTCGTGCACGTAAAATACATATAAGTTATGTTAGTGGCGGCTAGTGTGTCATTAAATATTTTTTTCTTGAAATTATTACAAAACTGATATACTAAAAAGTTTTTCTTTACCGGCAGTGTTTTTTTTTTAACTTATGTGAGCAGGGCATAACTCGATATAAAATATAAATCTATATATTGTTTTACACACATTACATTGCATTTATGCACACAAATTACAATATTATTATTATTTTGCATAGTACACGGAATTATTTTTACACGTGTTTCTTCTCTTAGTTTTGGATGGCATTAAACAGGTAATTTTTTTTTAAATGTAGAATGGGTACCTCATAGCATTTTTTTAATGTACCACGGGTCATCATAACTCCACAAACATAAGGATTCGGCGTTGCACGGGACACAGCAATATCTTTAATTTCTGCACTCGTGAAGTCTTGTGGGGTACGTCTCGACGAGCTGTCGAAACGGTGGGTAGTGGCAATGCTTGTGAAGTTCTACAAGTTCGTTCCGATGGGGCACGCATTGCGAATGCTAGTTCGAGCTACCGATACGGCGGGCGTTGTGAAATGAGGACGTTGTATGTCGCCTGTCGCAGGGAGCAGAGACTAACACACTTCAGAGCGGCACACAGCGTCCCAACAATCAGCAGAGTACCACTACTTTAGTTACCAGGTCAGGTGCACACCGTGGTTACCTGGGAAATGATCTGCGAAAGAAAGATGTCTTTCCTATCGGCCAGCAGAGCAGCGATTCGACCCGAGGGCTTTCAATAGACCTCTTCCCTGGGAGTTTATTAGACGTTTTTCCTTCCGATGGAAAAAGTAGCTTCCAAACAATTATCGGTTCCAGCCTACTATTTAGTATTCTCAGCTTAAAATAAAGGTAATTTGACATCACAGGTCGGTAAGCATACAGTGGAAACTGGCCTCTGAACTCGTCGCCTATTTCAAACGCGTGTCTACAGATGTGGAGAGAGTTGGTGAGTATAGAAAAAAAAAGGGGGGGCAATTGGGCGTCTATAGGCTGTTCACGGTAACGTTAGCACTTTTGATGCCCTAGGTACTTTTTTCTTTCAGCCATTTTTTATTCTTCAACCATTTTTTAAAAATAAATATTGCTATGAAGGTAATAACCACAGTGTGCGTATTCCACTGCACCGGGAAGTTAACGTCTAAGGCTAAAATAATATATATTTATTGACTATTGTTACAAATCAGAGACCTTCCGAAAGTGCTCACGTTACCGTGAATAGCCTATATCAACATCGAGGTATTGAGAGCCGAGTCTACGGACATCCTATGTGGGCAGTGACAGCTAATTACTCTGATAAAAAGATATGCGGTGTGGCCGGATATCAATTTTATCGTAATATTGAGCCTCATATTTAAGATATATGTTATTTATGATGCATTAATCTCCTTCTGAGTAACCAGTGACTGCAGATTTTACTTAGGCCCTATAGGAAGTAGCGAGGCAATGAAGTAATTTTGAAAGGATAACGCAGACATTTGTATGGTAAGTTTGTAATTGTTACAAATTTCAAAGGTCACGTAATTATTAGCAAGGACATATTCTAGTCACGTTTTCTTTCTTATTCCCAATTGAACTAAAGCAACGTGTTTATAGCGTGAGTACTGCGGCTACGAAGCATGTTCCACAAATAAGAGATTCACAAATAAGCGGTAGTATATATTTAAGTGAATGTCGAGTGTAATATTGGAGAAGTGAGGATACTGGCGGGGATGTGGCGGTGTTTGTAGCGGACGTTGCGTGGCGCAAAGCGACCGCTGCGGCGAGAACAGTGTTATTTATCACGGCGAGCGACAAGGGCAGTTGTGACCGGCTCGCCCGAGGGCGGGTGTAAGCCGGGCTAACACCCGTGTACGACGAGCTGCGAACGCAGGACGCTGTGTGCTACCACGCTGTCCGCACCTGACCCCGCGGCCACCACGGGCCTCCCCCTTTGTAGTTACATGGACTCGTCCGCCCCGCCGCAAAGCGCTCAACTCGCGCCATTTTCAGCGCTACAGACAACAACAAATTTACCTTCGTTTTCAGCTGCAAAGTTTCGGGTTAGTTTTCATGTCGAACATGATACGCAAAGCAGCACGAGGACATCAAAATGTCGAAAGGTCCTTTTTTGTGCTATTTGTGTTGACGTAACTACCACTACTCTGATGCATGAATGAGTCGGTGATTTTGTTTTGAAGGTCATGTTGTGGTACGATGCTACTATTTTCATAATTATATGGTCGACGTGAGGTATTTTTTCTTGCATCTCATAACCACCATATAATTTCGTTGTAGTATTTCGCATGAACAAAAATGAACGCCTACATAGGTACACACGGCTACAACTGAAAAAAAAACAGCAGAGCTCAAACTGTTCTATTTACTATTTGCTTTTGTTTAAGTTTGGTGTACTTTGCAACTTTTTAAATATAAAAAAAAGAAAACATAACTGTAATTTACACAAAGAAAATGTTTTGATGTTTAATTATTAAGAACATTCTCGAAAGATCCTAATCACAATATAAATTGACTGTATATCTACCCACTTCCACGCCCAATGAATCATGACGCGAAATTACGCCTTGGGATAATGCAGCGGACGTTGCTGCTGTCTCAGGTTGCACTCGCTCCCCCTACACGTACATTCCGTCGTGGCTCTCTCCTAAGAATCGTTTTATATGGCATTTGAAGGTAAAGTATCCCACACTCAAAACCTGTTTCTATATAACTATTACAACCAATTTGAGCACTGTAAAAAAATTTGTAATTTTTACTGAGTAATTCTTTGTAATTTTACAAATGCTTGTAACAGTAAACAGATTTCTCTTGTAAAACTACTCGTTTGTAAAACTGCAAGGGCCGTGTTTTTAATATACCTCAATAAATGTTTGTACTATACTGGCCCGTTTCCACGAGCTTCAGCAAAATGGCGGACACTCAACAACGTTAAACCGTATACCTATACCTGTTTGTTGGAAAAACTTTGGGTGACGTTATGTGTAGCTGCGTACAAAAAGAAATATATTGCAAGTTTGAATAACGTAAAACACTTAAAACAACTCAAATAACCATAATTCATTAAGTGTTAATGTTTCCTAACTACACAGAACACTTAAATCGGCTCTCAATACCTCGTTGTTAATGGCCGCCCAAATCTCTTAACTGAAAAACAGAACTCTTAAAATGAAATTAATGTACCTATTCTTCTTAACCAAACAACTTCAGTAATATGGTGTAGGTACTTGACGTTCTATTGACAGTAAAAATATACTTTAAGCTCATAAGTTAAGTTGGTCTTGGGGTTAAAGGTGCCGGCTAATAATGCAAAGGGTGTGGGTTCTAATTCTCGTGCTGGCAAAGTGTACGAGGGTTATTCGGAAAGTAAGGTCCGAATCGCCGTAGCAAATCGAATGTCGCGCGAACATTGTGATGCTGATGCGCACTGACTCCCAGCATGCCTTGCTCATCAAACGACACCATTTACATTGATATTTTTGCAGTGTGCTGTTTACAGAGTCAGTTCAAAATGTTTAAAACCATTGATCAGCCCGCCGACTGTCAAATATGGTCAGTGATTCAGTTTTTGACAGCAAGGAATGTTTTAGCAGTGGAAGTTCATCAACATATATTTCAAGTGTATGGCCCCAATGCGATGAGTGACAGCAAAGTGCGTAAGTGGGTGAGAGCTTTCAAGGACGGACGGGAAAATGTCCATGATGAACCGAGATCAGGCCGACCATCAGTGAGCACAGAAGATTTGGTCAAAGCCGTGGACGAAAAAATTCGTGAAGACCGGCGATTCACAATTTCAACTTTAGCAATGGAATTTCCGAATGTGGGCAGAACAACTTTGCACAAAATTGTCTCGGAAAATGTTCAATTTCGCAAATTGTGCGCACTTTCGGTTCCCGGGCTGCTTACTGAGGAACATCAAATGAAAAGAATGGCTTGTGCTCTTGATTTTTTGGACCTATGTCATAAGGAAGGTGATCAATTTTTAGAGAAGGTTGTCACATGGGACGAGACGTGGGTTTCTCACATGACCCCAGAGTATAAACGTCAGTCAATGGAATGGCGTCACCCGACATCACCAGTCAAAGTCAAGGCCTAGCAGACAATCTCAACACGCAAGGTTATGGCAACCTTGTTTTGGGATCGATATGGAGTATNTGGGATAGATATGGAGTATTGCCACAGCGTAATTAAGAATACAGAGGTGAAACAGCTGCTTAAATTGCGATCTCTAAAAGCATCCGCCAGAAAAATGACTTCACTATCCACCAACATGTCGGAACAGCGTTCACCAATCACCGCCTGGCAACCTACAATACTTGCCCTCGCCAGCCTCCCAGCCAGACAAAGAAGCCTTCGCAGCACGCGGTAGCCAATCAAACACAAGTCCTGTTTCCAGAGCCTCGCGGGGGCGCAGTGTTGTAGTGGTTAGACTACTCGCCTCCAGCCTAGAAGAACCGGGTTTCATTCCTGGCTGGGTCTCTCCCGGAATTTCACATGTGCTGGATGATACCGCTGTTCGGCGGGTTTTCTTGAGGATCTCCGGTTTCCCCCGCCCTTTTATTCCGTCGCTGCTCCATACTCACATCATTCCACCCTCGTCGACTCTCGAGACTTCGATCTTAAAGAGCCGCCCAAATCTTTTCTTCACTCCAGAGCCTCGCGCAGCCAATAAAAGGGACCGCCACGCAATTTGGTATCTGTGTAATTATATGATCTGTATCTCTATGGTTGTGTTTGGAGTAGTCCGGCCTCCTCGCCACATCTACACGTCACCTGCTATCACACTAGCTCCTGTGCAACATTTACATAAGGCCTGGCGTACGAGCAGGTATGCCAGCCACTACGCGAGCCGCCGTGAAAGATCACTGCAACACGAGAGTAACTGGCAAACTAGCATGAGGCAGGCTAGGTGCGTGAACACATGAACGTATGCTTCTCAGTAGATTTGGAGTCCCTTTGCTGAACTAAATGGTACGCAGGTAGCAAGGGCTTAACGTCTCGTCGATAGCAAGGTCATTCGAGACGGAGCAAGTTACTCAGAGAAGCAGGAGCGGGGAATGAATCGTCCATGGATATAGTAAGGAATCTTCCTTGCAATCGCCTGGAGTGATTTCGGAAAACCATGAAAAGCCAAAATCAGGATGTTTGTACCGGGATCCGAATCTAGGTACTCCCAAATGCGAGTCTGAACTAGGGCAGGTTCCACGCTAGTTTTCGTACTCAGCCAGTCACGTAGGGCGGAGGGCGCTGCCCGTGGCCACCACCTGAAACGAAGTGATGAAGCCAGAATTGACGCCTCGGTCATGGTTACATTTTCAAAAGGTTTAGGTTAATTAAAATAGCTGTAAAGTTAGCGGGGAAAATCATATAATACTGACTATGAGAAATATCAGAACACTTTTTCAAGGCATATTAAAGTGTAATACACATATTTAAATTATAAGTAGTGTGACAAAAACTGCATGCCCTGTTACGAAAACTGGCATGTGTTCCGGCCGTGCTGGGGGATAAATGCCGTAACAGTTTCAGTACTAACTGGTATTACGTACCGCTGCCATAGCAGACCTTGCAGAAGCTTGTACGGAATCTGCTACGGCATCGTATGTCCTTCAGCGAGCGCGGGCAATGAAGACGGCTTTCGTAAAATAGCCTATGTGTATATAAAGTTTGTAGAGGGGTGACTATAATGAATTTGGGGTCGACTAGGGCAAGCGGGAAGTTGGCGTCGAGTGCACTTGTGGGGTAGGCAAACCGCCAAGACCAACACAGACAATCATCCTCCCTCCCGCCCTTGCGCACTTACAGCTAGAGCGCTGCGAACGCCGTCGCACTGTCAACAGTGAGCGACATGACGCGCTCGCCGGAAGAAACTAGACGTGCAGCGTGTGTGCGGTGCACCAGAGCGAGACCCGCGTACAGGAGAAAGTCTGTGTGCGGAGAGATATACAAACAGACGGCGCGGCGTGCTCAGCAATGAATGTTCACTACGTTCGAGTGGCACTTGTGCGAAATGGCGTCCAGCAACGTCACTACACCTCAGTTTGATGAGAAAGTTTTAACGAAATCTGCCAGGTTTCATAAATAAGAACAATAATAATAATATTAATTACATTTTTTTTTTGCATTCGGGGATATAATCCATTCACGGTTACTTCCAACTTTTCTGAAGCCCTGCATGAAGTTTTACTTCCAGGATATTTCTCCGCCTCGTGCAAACAAAGCTTAACCGAGTCTAGAAAATTACAGCGAAGGTGCAACGCACCACATTCTTGCGCATCAAGTGTAATAACATTTTGCTTGGAAACTATTTCTTGCTATGCATTACCAACACACCAATATTCTCTCTGTTTTATTCATATTAATTATAAATGGAATATTATAATGTATAGTTGAAATATAAGTAAAAGTTCAATTTAATGAAAAATAACGTTATTTTATGTTAACACGAGTGTAAAACGCTTCCGATACATGTCACATTTAGAAAGAAACGAAACACGTAACACACATGGCGACTTTTTTTAATTTTTGATTCAAAAAATGTGAAAAAACCGCGAATAGACTATAATCAAGATCTAAACATTATGTATGAGGAATTAGAAAAGTTCATGTTCGTAACTGTGGCGACTTTCTCGAGAAATGGGGATGGAAAACTACTTGGAAGATCCAACCCTGGTGCACAAGGTTTGGATCGAACACACGACATGCCTAATGCGAGTCAGGCACGATATTGCGTGTACATGTGGTTTCACATTGCACTCTAGCCGTGTGGAGGTTTCTACAACGAACAATCACCATATACTTGGAGAGGTCCTTCCAGCGTGCCAGGACACTCCGCAACCCACAGCTTAAATATCAACGCGTGCTGTATTTTCATCTACCATTTTAAACAACCTGTACAAAGTTTTCGTGCCTAAATATAATTGCAAAATCAATTTTAATTTTGAAAATTGTGCACATCAGAAACTGGAACAGAAGCCCGGTAGCTGGTTCTGGTAAATGAAAGTTACCCAAATTGTATTCGCAAGTAGACATTACCCACAAGTACTGAGCATTTTTAAAAAAATAAAACAGTTTATTTTCCTGAAACGGTGCTCACTTCTTGCCGACATGATTCATGATATTACACGGTACCAGATTTCGTAAAATCTTGTTGAAGGTCTACCGCAGTGACCGTTATACCGGCTAGTATAGCTCGCGTCATGGCATTTGTCGCCTTGTACCATACCAGATTCCATACCAGGTTTGGTAATAGGACATGACCTATTTTTCGTGGCAGGTTCCGTACAAGCTTTCGTATCTGGCCAATCACATCGCAGTTTCAGATAGTATGTGCTCCCCGGGGCTACTACTTGAAACGAGTTGATGAAGAAACCAAAAATGACGCCTCAATCTTTATTATATGTTCGTGAGTTTTAAATTCTTTCAATTGGTTTTATATTTCGACTAACAAAGAGGAATAATATCGACGATGACAATTTAGAATTACTGTTACAAACCACACTAAATATTTAAAACATTAACTGCAGAATAAAAATTTCATACAATCTTTTTTACAGGAATATCTATACATAGCTTATTCAAATACACGAAAACCTATGTGAACTGATAGCGCAAAAGGTAAATCGCGATAAGCGGGTTGAACTGATACCTTGAGACGTGGGTTAGAAACTCCGGCGGAGACTTGTTTTTCTACGATAATTATATCCGGATAATAACTTGGTACGTTACAGAAAAAAACTGCAAAGTGTCAGGTGACTTTATATAATAAATTTTAAAAAATATGAAACTACATTAGTAAGAATTTAACTGACGTAACGGATAACAATAAGACTTGCTAGGCTAGGTTTCTAATAGGCCTACACAAGTTAATGACTAGCAGCAGTTTTACGAGTGGGGTTCATATTTACTGCGAACCATACGCTACGCACCCACCGAGTGTGTCAAATGCTAGTACGCCAACTTATGTCGTGTTTTAGGAATCTTCGATGGCGACTCGCACAGCGGTTGGTATACCGACACTTGCACCAGGCCTCACAGAAGCTTATGCAGGTGTCGTGTAATATCGGCTCCAGGGCCAGGATAGAGGCAGGGCGTCTCGGCGCCACGCTGCTAAGGCGCCCGGGGTTTGCACCGCCCACCTATCTCCACCCTTCACCGGCAAACCTCCTGCGAGACCGCACAAACATGTGCTCGCGACGGGCCCTTCACCCTTCCCCCGCCACCCCCTCTCGTAGCCGGGCGTCGGCGCTTTGCGGTGCCGCCACTCCGTACTGCCGTTAATATTAATGCGGGCATGGCTGTGGGCGCGGGGGAGGTGGGGTGTCTTGCGGTGCGGAGGTTCGGCAACGCCGCTTTGAGCCCCTGCCGGCGGTCTGCGCCCCTCTCGAGTGTTTGACCAGGCAGGCGGCCGACGGTGAGCTGCAGTCAGGCGTGCGTGCGGTCTGCAAACTGCCTGCAATAACGAAAAAAATTTCCCTCTTTCTCACCCTCGTTCAAGTTGATTTTTCAATACGAGCATGGCTGCGTTTTTCCCTCCGTAACATTGATTTTTATTCTCAATAGGCGAAAATACGATTTTTACAAATAAAATTATTGTTATAATTCTGACTTAAATTATTTCACTCAAAAATCTCTAATTTTGNTGACTTAAATTATTTCACTCAAAAATCTCTAATTTTGGCAGTAGTTTAATTTATTTTCCTGTCTTTACGACCACATTTTGGAAATGAAATTTTTTAGAGCTACAAAACGCTGTTTATACTGTGGATGTTCGTAAGTGATAATTATAGAGTCTGAAACATAACTGACGCCGAAAACTAAGTAATTTCTGTAGATCACCAATGTTTCATAGTGAAACCGATTGTTTTCCTCGACACTTTAAAGACAGTCCGATATTAATGGCACGTAAGGAAAACAAAACTGGAGAGGATACATTTCCCGTCAACACAAGCTCATGCCTATAATAATTTTTAAAGGGCAATTTTTTACTAATGACTGTTTCCAAAAACCGTATACGTTGAACTGTTACAAGCTAAGTGTATTAACGATTATCACGTGGATTTCAAAAACATTTTGGTTTGTAATAATTTTTTCACTGTCTATTACGTACGTAAGCGATCTCAGGATAGAATATTGAAACACCTGATGTATTTGTGACAAAATGGGACGCTTATCCTGCAAATTCATTTAATTATATGTTTATATGTATTTTTATACTAATAGTGAATAATTTATATCTGACAATAAATGTCATTAAAAACAAACCACATTTCGTCAAAACATACAAAATACTAGAACGATAGAGGGAGCTGTTATATGTGTTCTAGTGGATGCATATAAATAAAGAAAAAAAATTTGAGTTTTTTTGCTATGTCTAGCCCAAGTAGAGTAATTGGTGTTTACGGTGACGGTGTTTTATAACCGATAGAATACTTGTTCTTGGGTATCCTGGCCGCTGGACGTGAATCATACAATTTTTTACTGCAGCTGCGTAAAAATTAGTTTCCTTCAAACTCTCATAACTAGCTGGCCTGGTAGAAAAGGACTGAGAAATGTATATTGTTTGCTCAGCTCATTTTTAGTCGGTGAATTATTAATCATAAATCAAGAGTACTCTACTCTATGAAACGTGCAGCTCATTCAAAGTTTTCAAACAGAACTAGAAGTTATCGATATAGCTAATTAGGATGGGATCATCAAACACTAGTATTTTTAAAATTTCAATTCAGCAGAAGGAATTTTTTTTTACATTCGGTCTTATTTAAAGGGCATTTCTACAGATACGAATACAGTGGCGTAACAACTAGGGTATACATGGCCCCTCCATGAATTGAGTGAGTGAGTAAAGAGGTTTGGGCGGCTCTTAACATCGAGGTATTGAGAGCCGATGAGAGTGAACCGAGGTGAGGATGGAGCAGCGCCAGAATGAAACGGCGGGGAAATAGGGGATCCCCGAGAAAAACCGTCAACCAGCGGCATCGTCCGGCACAATTCCCACGTGCAAAAATTCGGGAGTAACCCGGCCGGCGATTGAACCCGGTTCGTGTTGGTGGGAGGCGAGCAGGCTAACCGCTCAGCCACCGCGGCCCTTACTAAGCTAGAGATATTGCTTCGCCACTGCCGTGTATTTTTGGCGATGCTTAGTCAAATCAGTGCATAAAGTGGGATCTTCACGGAAGTTTGGTTAAAATCGGTTTTATGGTTCCAGAGATGTAGCCTATATTAACAAACAAATAAGATCACGATTTTAATAACATGTGACTTATATAAAATTATTATGTAGCCTTTCTACTCCTTTCGTAACAAATATGACGGGACTCGAGTGAGAAATAAATGATTTAATGCAATAAATAAAAGACTAATCATTTTTAATTTAAACTAACTTAAAACGGCGAGCTATGTCTGTCAGAGAATGAATTTAGTGTGCACAACAAGTACCACCAGTGTAACACGTTCAGTTCAAATCGGTCTAATAGTTCCCGAGGCAAAGCATTTAACACACACCGTAAAAAATTTCTGGTTAACTTCCTAAACTGTAATGGAATTGTTTTACCTATACACTGTATGTATATAACACCACACATCAAGCTGCAGATATAGGAATGTTTAGCGTCGCTACTATACCAAGTTGGGAACTCTCCTACGCATTTGACTGTTTCGTGAGCAAATGTAAGAACTCTACAACGAATGTACAGGGGGAANAAGTTGGGAACTCTCCTACGCATTTGACTGTTTCGTGAGCAAATGTAAGAACTCTACAACGAATGTACAGGGGGAAAAATTACCATTCCCGTTTTATCACGAAGCTTCTGCACTGTTATGGTAAATTTCTGAATAATTTAATAAGTGCAGGCGTGATGAGTAGAGACCTGCCAAATTCGCGTTATCTTTCGGTAACACGATAAACTCCACTGCCTTGTACATAAGTAAGCAAATTGAGTGGTATTATTGGCCTCTTACCTTTAAGTTGTGTCACCTGCGACTTCATTAAAGAAGATTGGCCACTCCGCCGCTGAAGTGACATTATTGGTGCAAGATTCACGTGAGGCGTACCACACACACTGCCGGCCTATGGCAGAAGCCGGTCAAATGTACAGTAACTTGGAGTTCTGTCTGCCGCTAAATAATAACGCGAATTTCGCACGTCTCTAACGATGGGGCATCCGTCTTTAAAACTACCGCATGCCTACTTAACATTGGTTCATGTATAGTATTACTAATTAAAACTACCGCATGTCTACTTAACATTGGTTCAGGTATAGTATTACTACTTAAAACTACCGCATGTCTAATTAACATTGGTTCATGTATAGTATTACTACTTAAAACGATTATTTTTGGGATTAACGTCAGTTGTTGTTTTGACATNTTAACATTGGTTCATGTATAGTATTACTACTTAAAACGATTATTTTTGGGATTAACGTCAGTTGTTGTTTTGACATTATATAAGATTATTAGTGTCCGCGAGGCACTATCTTACAAAATGACGGAGAAAATAGGCTACGAGTTAATGAGTTCCTTCTGTGCAGTAACTACTGCTAGCATAACGAATTGGTTTTATATTAAATGTATTTAATTGTTCAAAAACTATTTAAGTCTGGTGATATAACCGAACATAAGTGGAATTCGGCGCATGAGTTTGACAGTTTATTGAGAGGACACACACACGGACAGGAGAGTGATCTCAATAACCTCCAATGTAAAAATTTNATGAGTTTGACAGTTTATTGAGAGGACACACACACGGACAGGAGAGTGATCTCAATAACCTCCAATGTAAAAATTGTTATGTGCTTTCAAAAGAAAAATCCTTGGAAACCCAGTTGCCAAGAAAAAAAATGTTCGTGTAAAATCTGCCAAACATTTATTTGTAATATTACAAATTACCTTGTATGACAATTTACGTTATTGAGAAGTGTGTATAAATTTTTTTTTTTTCTAGAAAACAAATGTGATAAATTAATAACAGAGAATAACTAAAAAAAAAATACTTCAGCACGGGGATAAACCCACGCCACTTGTGATATTAGCTGGCATCTGTAACCACAAGACCAAATTGACTTACGTATTTACAACATATCTTTAGAGTAAATATAACGTCAAGTACCTACAACATATTAATGAAGTTGTTTGGTTAAGAAGAATAGGTACATTTATTTCATTTTAAGAGTTCTGTTGTTGAGTTAAGAGATTTGGACGGCTCTTAACAACGAGGTATTGAGAGTTGATTTAAGAGTTCTGTGTAGATAGGAAACATTAACACTTAATGAATAATACGGTCACGTTTCATTGTGATTATTTGAGTTGTTTTAAGTGTTTTTCGTTATTCAAACTTGCAATACATTTATTTTTGCACGTAGCAAAATTTTGTATCACCCATAGTTTTTTTGCACAAACAGTTATATACGGTTTTACGTTGTTAACTGTCCGCCATTTTGGTGAAACTCGCGGAAACGGGTCAGTATAGTACAAACACGGCCTTTGTAGTTTTACAAACGAGTAGTTTCACAAGAGAAATCTTTTTACTCTTACAAGCATTTGTAAAATTATAAAGAACTTCTCACTAAAATTTACCATTTTTTTACAGTGTATGTTTTTTTTTCAGAAAAGAAGCTAAAAATAGCGTCAACGGGAAAATTTGGATACCATTTATTTATTTTCTATAGTAGTGAATTTTCTATCCGAATTGCGTATACATAAATCTGTGTATAGTTTATACGCGGTATCTTCAATCTTTTTGAATCAAACCTTTGAAAAATCACCCCGTCTATTATGTATTTGGTTGTTTCCTTAATATGACATGTATCACAAGCGTTTTATACTTGTGTACAGAAAGGTATTTTTTTATTTTGTTTAATAGAAAGATTATTTATAGTTTACTTATATCATTTTAATATTCTATTAATAATTAATAAGAATAAAAGCAGAGATAAAACAGGTGTGTTGTTAAGGCCTAGTAAAATGTAAAATATGATTACACCGAGTGCGCAGGAATGCGGTGCGTTGTCCCTTTGGTGTAATTTCGTAGGGTTGGTTAAGCTTGGTTTGCACGAGACGGAGAAATACCCTGGAAGTATAAGCTTAGCAGTGTGAAATAACCGTGAATGGACCGCAGCCTCCGAGCTGTGTGAAGGCTGTATGAAGGCATAGGGTCTGCGCACGGACACGAGTAGTGGGGGACGCTGGGNATGAGTTTGACAGTTTATTGAGAGGACACACACACGGACAGGAGAGTGATCTCAATAACCTCCAATGTAAAAATTTTTATGTGCTTTCAAAAGAAAAATCCTTGGAAACCCAGTTGCCAAGAAAAAAAATGTTCGTGTAAAATCTGCCAAACATTTATTTGTAATATTACAAATTACCTTGTATGACAATTTACGTTATTGAGAAGTGTGTATAAATTTTTTTTTTCTAGAAAACAAATGTGATAAATTAATAACAGAGAATAACTATAAAAAAAATACTTCAGCACGGGGATAAACCCACGCCACTTGTGATATTAGCTGGCATCTGTAACCACAAGACCAAATTGACTTACGTATTTACAACATATCTTTAGAGTAAATATAACGTCAAGTACCTACAATATATTAATGAAGTTGTTTGGTTAAGAAGAATAGGTACATTTATTTCATTTTAAGAGTTCTGTTGTTGAGTTAAGAGATTTGGACGGCTCTTAACAACGAGGTATTGAGAGTTGATTTAAGAGTTCTGTGTAGATAGGAAACATTAACACTTAATGAATAATACGGTCACGTTTCATTGTGATTATTTGAGTTGTTTTAAGTGTTTTTCGTTATTCAAACTTGCAATACATTTATTTTTGCACGTAGCAAAATTTTGTATCACCCATAGTTTTTTTGCACAAACAGTTATATACGGTTTTACGTTGTTAACTGTCCGCCATTTTGGTGAAACTCGCGGAAACGGGTCAGTATAGTGTAAACACGGCCTTTGTAGTTTTACAAACGAGTAGTTTCACAAGAGAAATCTTTTTACTCTTACAAGCATTTGTAAAATTATAAAGAACTTCTCACTAAAATTTACCATTTTTTTACAGTGTATGTTTTTTTTTCCGGAAAAGAAGCTAAAAATAGCGTCACCGGGAAAATTTGGATACCATTTATTTATTTTCTATAGGAGTGAATTTTCTATCCGAATTGCGTATACATAAATCTGTGTATAGTTTATACGCGGTATCTTCAAACTTTTTGAATCAAACCTTTGAAAAATCACACCGCCTATGATGTATTTGGTTGTTTCCTTAATATGACATGTATCACAAACGTTTTATACTTGTGTACAGAAAGGTATTTTATTATTTTGTTTAATAGAAAGATTATTTATAATTTACTTATATCATTTTAATATTCTATTAATAATTAATAAGAATAAAAACAGAGATAAAACAGGTGTGTTGTTAAGGCCTAGTAAAATGTAAAATATGATTACACCGAGTGCGCAGGAATGCGGTGCGTTGTCCCTTTGGTGTAATTTCGTAGTGTCGGTTAAGCTTGGTTTGCACGAGACGGAGAAATACCCTGGAAGTATAAGCTTAGCAGTGTGAAATAACCGTGAATGGACTGCAGCCTCCGAGCTGTGTGAAGGCTGTATGAAGGCATAGGGTCTGCGCACGGACACGAGTAGTGGGGGACGCTGGGNGCAGCCTCCGAGCTGTGTGAAGGCTGTATGAAGGCATAGGGTCTGCGCACGGACACGAGTAGTGGGGGACGCTGGGGTGTGGTTGGCCGAGGAATGGGATGGTGACTGTGGAGGCGTGACTACCCGGCTCCTCCAGCTAATCTCTCCACCAGCATTCAGTCCACGTTGCGTGACGTCAACAGGTCGATGCCGAGTCCTCTGACTGTTGAGGGGGGATTGCTGGAAGTGCAGTTAAGCGTGTTCTCGCAGTTTTCCTCGTATGGAACTTTCTCGCTGTTAAAACAAGCTGGCCAGGAACACTCACACAAAGACGAAACTAATTAGCAGAATAGCGGAAAGTTCGCGAATTAATTCGAAGACAGCCTTGACTTCAGACACGTTTACATTTGACTTGCTTTTCCAATTGCGCCTCAAATTGCAAGCCATCACGCCCTGGACTAATAGGAGCCAATGACGAACCTGCAAGAAAAAGAGGACATAATTCTATGCTACCTGGCCTGGAGTAAAACTGGAGCATCAGCCAATGAACAACTGAACCACCAAGTGAGGCTCGAGTGAGTGAATGAGTGAGTGAAGATATTTTTGTATTGAGGAATTGAGAGCCTATGAGCGTGAAGGGAGGTGAGTATTGAACAGCGCCCTTTGTAAGAGCGGGGGAAACGGGAGATCCCCGAGAAAACCCGCCGACCAGTGGCATCGTCCGGCACGATTCCCGCATGCAAAAATCCGAGGGTGACCTCGCCGGGAATCGAACCCTTTTCGCCTTGGTGGGATGCGAATATTCTAACCACTACACCACTGCGTCCCCCATTTGTGAAAGAATTCCTAAAAAACGGAGAGGGTCAAGTTAGGAAAATTCCGCGATTTTTTTATCATTTTTATATTGTGGTTAGTAATAAATCGTTTAAAAGTGAGTAAGGCTTACGGTGTCAGAAGTTTTAGTGCGATATAAGGGACGGATTTACAGTGTATCACGGTATTTGGCCAAAGACACGTAACTCAGGCACATAATATTCCATCTTATGTACCTATTGTCCATTACAGTTTCGAAAGGCAAATTTTTTCAGATCCAACNCATTACAGTTTCGAAAGGCAAATTTTTTCAGATC
This sequence comes from Clitarchus hookeri, assembly GCA_002778355.1. NCBI lineage: Eukaryota > Metazoa > Arthropoda > Insecta > Phasmatodea > Phasmatidae > Clitarchus > Clitarchus hookeri. The sequence goes on from NQII01000690.1 coordinate 259,971, forward strand.
CAACTCGAAAGCGTATACTATCCTAAGAAGTCACGTTGTACCGTAAGTTATATACATGTTTTCGACTGTTTCCGTGATGAATCTGCTGCTAGTGTTGTTTATTTATAAGCTTTGTACATAAGACATANACTCGAAAGCGTATACTATCCTAAGAAGTCACGTTGTACCGTAAGTTATATACATGTTTTCGACTGTTTCCGTGATTAATCTGCTGCTAGTGTTTGTTGGTGTTGTTTATTTATAAGCTTTGTACATAAGACATACATGAAAATTTTAAAATCAATTGTTGATTATGTACTTTCTTCTCCTTGGCTTCGTGTTTCAAACGCTGGTGCCACGAGGAAACATTCAAACTTCACAGCGAGAGGATCCGATTCTCAGAACGGAAGTTCAAAGGAACGGAATTCAGAGTACAAGTGCCTACTAAAGATTCATTGTAAATGAAGTAAGTTAACTTAACTATGTACATTTGTCATTTCGTAATTACCCCTCACGTCACACCCAGAAAACTATAATTAAGATGAAATTGATAAATTACGAATAGGTATAAAAAAAAATACTGCATAGCTAACAGTCAGAGTGACGTACTTAAGTAGTATTTTACAAAATACTTTTTTTGTCAAAAACTCTCTATGGAATCTGTAAACCGATTGTGCAACAATTATGCAGTGCAACTCTGTACGTATGGAGTCTGTATCTGCAATATATATATTCTTCTTTTTGTGCATGATTTAAGAAATGAGGTGAGCCACGAAGAAAAATATTTGAGATTGTAATAACTTGAAAATGATTGCAATCATTAGGGGTCACTTTGTGACAATTAAGTTTGACATTGTACCACTGTTTTGTATTTAAAACAAACCCTTTGCAGTCCCTTATATTAATGTCTACTTAATAATCGTTTATAAAGAACCTGATAACGTGCATAAAATCTTCGAGGCTCCATTTAAAATTAAATTAAACAGATCATATTAACATTTTCTTATTATTAAAAATGCACCAATGCTTCCAAAAATAGAAAGGCGTCGAAGAACCTTTAAAAAATTTGCCGTTTTGGAATGTCGAAGGTAATATACATTACTTCTGTCCGTATTTACTAGCTCGTGTTTTTCATAACGTATAAATATTACACAATATGCTAAACGAACGTCGTGTTCGTACGTAATTCATATTAGAATCTTAAAATGTTTTTTTATAGTAGGCTGCCCTATAATATTCCGACGAGTTTAACCCTTTCAGAGGCGGTATACAGGACTGCGTACACAACAGAGTGGAAGGATATTTCTGGCCAGTAATTAAGTGTGAGACTCAATATGCAGTGACTATGCCTGTGCATAATTGACTTGTAAACGGTAGTACCACCCAATTGTCACGAAAATAATTCCACTCGCGATATATTTCAATACCCTATAGACATATAAGACATATAAGCATATTTATATTGCGTATTGGCACGTACATTTATGAGAAGACCTTTTCTTACTCGATTTGCCAATCATAATTAGTTTATTACGATACTATAGGTCTGTTATTCGTGGGAAAACACTATAAAACGCTTAACACGTAAACCATCCAATCACAAAAGTGGAGTTGAGCTAACATGTTATGAAATACAGCCGGTCATGTAATATTTTCGTGAAAAACAGGTGACTCTAGTAAACCGTGCTATTATCCTCGATTACGAATGGTTCTTATTTCTACAGGCGAACACAAAGCTGTGACCACTAAACAAGTGTTGTGTCGGATAAAGTACAGCACGAATCATAGCGTGTTATTTGCAACACCTGAAATCATAAATTAAATCCGGCCTGAAAACGTTAAATGTAATTTCACAAGATGTATCGAATGCAAAGCGACACAGGTGTATTTGAACAGGAGGACGGGAAATAGTCATGGTTGGCAACGAACTATTAAATTGATACAAGAAGTCTCCACTGAAGTGAAGGTGTTTGGTAAATGATATGAAACGATTAAGTGAAATATTTCGAACATACGCCATTGCTTCGCTATGTCGTTACAGAAAACTAAGTCTTGGCGATCTTGTTACGAGACACGAAACAGACACAAAAAACGAACACAAAAATGAGCCAAGAGTTGCTGTAGTCAATATATATATATATATATATATATATATATATATATATATATATATATAATATATATATATATAACGTATGATAAAATCCACAAGGAATTTTGTCATATGAATAAAAACATATAAGCAGCAAAAAACAAAATTACAGAACGAATTATTAAACAAAAAAATGAAAAAACCAAGGGCAAACATATTTAGACAGCACAGACGAGCACAGAGAGGAAAGCAACCATTTTTCGCACAAGACGGGATGACACAACGATGAAGTAACAGCCGCAAGACTAGACGACACAACGATGACTACACAGAAGGTTTTCTGTGACGACACAGTGAAGCAATGGCGAATGTTCTAAATATTTCACTTAGTCATTCACCTCCGTTGCAAGAATCTTTCAAACTGTGTAAGACGGCATAGTCCATTCGCGGTTACTTCCTATTTTTCTGAAACCCTGCTTAAGTTCTACGTTTATGATATCCCTCCGCCTCATGCACATAAAGCTTAACCGACTCTAGAAAATTACACCAAAGGGACAACGCACTGAATTCTTGCACACTCAGTTTAATAATATTTTGCATAATAACTATTTCTTACTGGGCGTTACCAACACACCTATATTCTCATTGTTTTTATTCATACAAATTATACATTGAATATTATAATTTATAAGTAATATATATAAAATTTAAATTTAACCAACAATACTGTAGTTTTACGTGAACGCACGTGTGAAACACTTGTGATACATGGCATATTGGAACGAACAAAACACGTCATACACGGGGTAATTTTTCAAAGGTTTGATTCAAAAAGTGCGAAGGAACGGTGAGTAGACTATAGGCAGGCAGCGAGCGTCGGAAATAGCGCGGAAACATCACTGGCGGAGATGGCGTGTCGCGCTAGACGCCTCGCCCTCAGCGGAGCCACGGCTTGCTGGGGAGAGGCGAGGCGGTAGTTAAAGCAAGCGGAAGCAGAGCGCTGCGCCGAGAGGAAGCTCGCATATCGCAGCGCAGCGGCTCTCCCGTGTTTACCTGAGTGATTCAGATTTTATCTGCAAACTTCCCTTCCTCGCCTCACTCGCCCTCCCAGGGTATCCTCGCCGCGCCGGGAGAAACTTGAGCCAAACCAAACTGTTCAACCATATTATTTTCACATTCGTGTTTTCCAAACCGTCTTGCAGCTCCTTCCTATTTTATGGCCCCTGCAAAAACGACCTACCGTGCGCTCCCGAAATTTCTATTAGCGGTTTCTTCACACTTTATGGATCAAATCTTTCGAATAACACCCCATACATGACGTGTTTGGTTGTCTCCCAAATGTACCATGCATCACAAGCGTTTTATACTTTTGCTACCGTAAAAGTACCTTATCTTTCTTTAAACAGAATTGTTGCTTATATTATATAAATTGTAATGTTTTATTTATAGTTAATATGAAAAAAATTAATGAGAAAAAGGTATGTTAGTATTGCCTAGAACGAAATAAATCTTATGCAAAATATAATTTCACTGAGTGTGCACGAATGCAGTGCGTTGTCCCTTTGGGATAATTTTCTAGAATCAGTTAAGCTTTGTCTGCATTAGGCGGAGGGATATCCTGGAAGTAGAACTTTAGTAGGGCTTCAGAAAATTTGGAAGTAACCATGAATGGACTAAATTCTTTACTATAATCTGTTCACGTTAAAGTAAGCAGTTTTGAAATCAACCTCAGGAAAAAAATCGCTGCCTGTTCACTGCATATATACGTGCAAGCTCGCACGTAAGTTGGCAGTGAAGTTCGTAAAATAGTTCAAAATTTTAACGTTGAATTGCCAGTGTAATATTTAAGTGCATGTCAAATCAACGTGGTGTATTTGTCGTTTATACGCACTAGTAAGAATTGCCATATTGGTAAAATGTTTATGTTTCTAACAATGTACATTTTTCACTTGACTAACTGGTGAATACAGTAGAAAAGCGCATGTAAATGTACATTGTAGATATGGCGGAAGGATAAAGAAATGAGAAGAAAATTATATCCGTAGCAGGGCTTTCAAATATGCTCAGTTAACCGCCAACAGCGTGTGAGCACTCTTCAGAAGCCTTCCACGTGTTGAGGCTGCGGTGGTGTAGTGGTCAGACTACTCGCCTCCCACTTAGGTGGAGTAACTCCCGGATTTCCGCATTTTAGAATCATGTGGGACGATGCCGCTGGTCGGTGGGTTTTCTCGGGGATCTCCCGTTTCCGCCGCCCTTGCATTCCAGCACTGTTCCATACTCAGACCTCGATGTTAAGGCTCCCGCCTACCTATAGCTATTTTCGGCGCTTGAGGCGGAGAAGCGCGGGAGCGATAAGGGCGACACTGCCATGCGCATCAAGTACGTCATCGCCGCTAAGCGCAAGGCTCTGAACTGGCGTGCAGTGTTCTCGTCGCACTGCGTGTACCTATGTGACTTTCAGCGCCGACCCTATCATTTTGCTGGGGGAAAGTCTGTAGGAAGGTCCAATGCAGGGCTCTTGAGAAGTTCTGAATGTAACTGACGTTTATATTCTCAGATACAGCGCTTTAATTTAAAAATACGTTTTTAGCCTTTTTGAAGTTCTATGAAATGATGTTTCTGATGTACGTCACGTCTTGAAAGACTGAAGTGTGTGTTCTTTTCGTATATCAGCATATTGGACGCACGTTTAATAAGGTAATTTAAGTCATATAATGTAAATAAATTTGTATTTGACAATTTCAAGTACAGGTAAATTAAAAGGGAAGAACCATGAGTAATATAATGCCTTCACACCAAATTAAGAGGAGGGGAAGGCAAACCATTTCTCACGGTACCAGCCGAGGGAAAACGTTTCCGCTCAAGGGTCAAGTAACAAGCCAGCCATGCCTCCAGTGAGATCGAGGAGAACGCCTGCTTACTGATGTAAAAACAAATTAACATCGCTTTCAGTCACAAATAAATCTATAATTTTAGGCTTAACAATAAACACATTTTTTGTTCAGAACCGTAATGATATCGATACGACGTTTTGTCACACAGCCCGTGCTTTATCTTCACATCAGTTACAGTGTCCTCTATTTGGGACGTTGCATATGAAGTGGCTTTAATGGTCTTCACTGTACACAGTATAACACACCGTCCAATGAGAAATGCTTCCTACGTGTGGGAAACAACATTCGCTGTTGAAACGGTATTCCGTGGCCGTATAAACCACTGCTGCCAGCAAGATAAAGCACGGCCAGATTTGTATTGGTTCCGTTGTATGACAAAACGTCGTATCGATATCAGATGTTAGGAACATGTAATTTTATACATGAAGACAAATGAGAAGTGAAAGTAAAACTGTGCAGGTCTCGTTAAAATTGAATACACTGTTCATATGTAATCGGAAGACGAAGTCCGCTTGGATACATCGTCACAGGCGATTGGCAGCCCTTGTGTTGTTGGCTAGTGTGAGTAGAAGGTAGACGGAGACTCGGACGCGCGAGGACGAGGTGGGCGAGTACGGACGCCAGCATGGCAGCAGCGCCGTTCCTCGTCAACCGGATGATCCGAAACAATATTGACTGCTTAATTTAGCACCTGGAAGCACACATAGTTATACTCATTGTGATAGCTCGGGACTTTGAATCAGTCGGCAGCGACAACTACGTGAGAATGGGTAGAATTAAGTGTTGGATCTAGATACTAGACACTGGGCGGAACTATGTCGATTCCGCAGCGACATGAAGCTAATTTGAATTATTTTATTTTAGATTAAACCCCCAAAGTCAAGCACGATAGCACAACACTGACTATAGCTGTACGAGCTGCATAAGGATGGCGGGCTAATAACGAAGTGCTCTGCAGAATCACCGGAAACAGATTGCTGTATTAAAAACCCCAAAGACACAGCTTAAAACTCTGAAGAGAAATAATGCACGCGAAGCTTGTTTACCTTATCTTCAATCGCCGTCACAATGCTTTCTTATGGCCAAATTTGACCTTGAGTCGTTCAAAATATTTTACTAGGGAGGCCCCTTACAGTATCCATTCGGGAGGTAAACATCTCATAGAAAACTGAAACATTTTGCCTCCTGTCGATAAGATCACAACAATAGGCGGTAACCACGCGACTCACGGATGTGTCTTAAATTTAATTTCACAAGAATGATTTAATGTTTAACTAAATGTATATATTCACTTAAAAACAACAATTTATTTTAAGTTCGGACATTTTTTGAAACAAATATATATATGTGTGTAAGTAAATCGTAGTAAGAGTGGTTTTGAGAGTTTTACGTCGTATTAGTGATAATTTATTAATTGCTTTATTAGGCTTACTGTATGTGCATTTAAAGTGCCAGTGGTCTAAAATTATATTCTGTGTCCTAACCAAGATATACGTAATATATCTGAAACAAAAACTTGGACACCATGGCGAGCATATAAACCGAGTAGAAGGGATAAAAGAAACTTTTTCCAAAGATAGTCCACCACTGTATCTGCCATTGTAGCTGAGCTAATGAACGTTCCCGAGTCATAATCTTGCGCTATGCCACCGAGGAAGTGTGCGCTTGATTGGAGGGAAGAGCGGGGACGAGTGCTTGTGTGTTCGTGTCTGTAAATGCCACTCTATAGGCTGTTTGCGGTTATGTGAGCACTTTAGAAATCCCTTCTCGAGAAATACTTCTCTGCCTACTTTGTATCCTTCCGCTGAAAAATTAACATCGCCATCGGCCCATTCACTTTATTTACGCTTCCATGGAGTGTAGTTGTGAAATTGTCACGAATACGTTACCAATTCGCCAACTATTACTATTACGTGCATGCATAAAACCAACAGGAAATTTAATTTTAAAAAATTTCAGTGACCAAAAATTTAAACATCGGGTTATTAATACGATGGTAAGATATGGAACTACTTTTCCTAATATGCTGACGACTTTATAATGAGTAAAAAAAATGGTAACGCCTCAAGGTAACGTCTGGTTACAAGGAAGCGTTACAAAGGGCCCTAACAACGTCGCTCTGTACGTTACCGTGTAGATGAATTTGTCACAGACTAGATGTGTATGACACGCGTCGCAAGCCAGGGGACTAGACTACATATGCCACATTTTACTTTTTTATTTTACATTAAGACTGCTGCCTACCTAGAGTCTGCCTAGACCGAGAAGCGCGGGGGCTATAAGGGCGACACTGGCACGCGTACTAAGTGCGCCAGCACCACTACGCGCACGGCTCTGAACTGGTGCTCAGTGTTCAATGTTCTCGTCGTGCTGAGTATAACTACGGGACTTTACTGAGAGAAAGTCTGTACGAAGGTTCGATACAAGGTCTTTGAGTAGTTTTATAGAATCTGACGAGTATATTTTGAGATGCGGTGCTTTGAAAATCCGTTTTAAGCAGTTTTGGATTGCTGTAAAATGTAGTTCCTAATGTACTTGACGTCTTAAAAGCACTTAACAGCCCTCGTCTGAAGTATGTGTGTTATTTTCATAGATCAGCACATTGGACGTATTTTCAATAGTTTCGTGGAAAAGCCAGTACTTCAAGTACACTGCAGCGCAGTTCAAGCACTCTGCAGCGCAGTTCAAGCGCCATGTAGGCGAGAGGAAATTGTGTAGGAAAGTCATAAAAAAACGACTGTCACTATTTCATTCTTTTTTAATATATAAAATAGGGTAAACGTTAAATGTTGTGGCTTTATAATAGTATTATACATTTACTAAAAAAAAATTGTTGTTACCAGACTAGTAAGATACACGTATATGGGCTGTTCGTGGTAAACTGAGCACATTTGAAAGCCCTGCTTGAGATCTCATTGCACGCACAATTTCTATTCATCCGTGACATGCAATATCAACACTGCCACGGGCCTAATCACTTTGTTCCTGCTTCGGTCAATTAGAACTGCGAAATTATTAGAAAAGTAAATATTTTACAGATCTGCTAATTCTTACGCTTAGACGCATTAAATAAACAGAAAGCAAGAGAAATCAGTTCAGTATTCACAAATGTTTTACCTAGAACTTTTATTTCAACGTTAGGACATGGAACTACTTTCCCTCCGTTTTTGCCATCTTTACAGGGCGCATGATACTTAATGTGGTCGTTTAAATAAATACAGCTAGGGGCCATGCCATTTTTCAAGGGTTGATTTAAAAAATGCTCACTTTATCGTAAACAGCCTCTAAGTGCAAACACTGATTCTACAGACAATAGTTTACTTATGTAAATGCTTACGTTACGGTATGTGCAGTATCGGGCAGTGATTTTGAAAAGTTTTTTTTTAAAAAAGTGCTTGATTAACCGTGAACAGGTGATACCGTAACGAATGCTCGTGAAATTGGCGGAGATGTGCGCAAGTGAGCACGGCGCCAGCTCAGCGCTGGAGGAGAAAGTAAAGCGGTGCGACGGAGCGGCCAAGGTAACCAACCCGAGGGAAGGCACGCGCGCGCACACACACGCGGCATAATTAACCAGGAGTTCCGCCGAGCCCCGGACGACGGCAGAGCACCTCACCAACAACTGGTGAGGGTGGAGGGGAAACAGCACGCCTTTCATGTCCCGCCGTGCCGCCTGGAAGCCACCACCCAGCTTCGCAGTCGGCGAAATCGCTTCAACTCTGGTTACAAATTCCCTGTCTGCGCGCTGGTTNACCCAGCCAAGCGTTTCCAAGCGCCATCCCCACCGATGAATACTTCAGTTTGTTTGGTCTAGGAACGTTCTGGAGTGTCGCGGCTCCTATGTTGGCAATAAAATTCAACATTTTTTTGGTGTTATGGCTTATGTTAAGTTGTCAGTAATGAGCGTGAGATGTGCTGTGAATATAAAATGTGTGTTAATGCTTCTTTGGGGAAAATGAGTTAAATAAGAACTATGAATATTTATTCTTATGAGAACACTATTGGGTCTTTCGTAATTGTAACTGATGTATTTCTGAAGTGGTAACAGAAAGTAATTATTTTTGGTGTATATATTTGAATGAACACATTTATCTACCTATCAGCACAATGCTTGAGATATAAATGGAAGTTAATTATACTAGCATTTTGTGCATTGATAATTTTTTTTAAATGCGACACAAATAGACAAATCTATGTTCTTTCAGGATCTCTAGCTTAAAATAAATTAAGTATATGCCCGAAATCTGCAAATCATGTTCTTGTGTCCTTGCACCATAACAAATTGAAGCTTGCACAAAACGTCTAGAAATAATATCTCACAACACATTCACGATAATGAACTATGATCTAAAGAAATTTAAAGGAATATAATCAAATATTCAGTTAATATCAAGAAATTTATGTGCCTTATTAATTACCTGCACGAGTGTATCGGTGGGAAAACTAACGATTCCATTGACACTAAATATGTTCGTGTTCGTAATGTTACAGGCGCCCCGAAATAATAATTGTGTGTGATACATTTCTAAGAAATTTATTGTAATATATGAAATATTGTTTTGGTATCTCCACAGTGAGTTACAAAAAAGGAGTGAATCTTAATTAGGAATGTGTATAATTTATTTTTTACCTGATACTTTTTATTTTACTGCAGTGTTTATCATATTTCACAGTGTAATGCATTATCTGATGTACGCTTCCACACAACTTGAAAATCTTGAAATCAATTCACAGAACATTGTTTTCTCGGCTGGTTAAAGTTGCCAAATGTCCAACTATGAACTGCAGCATTTTGTTCATAATTATTGTCACTGGTAATATGAACCCTCGCACAGCTTGCTTAACTTTATTCAGGTTACCACAATTAATGTGACTCGTTTATTACAACTCAAGATTGAGGTTTGTGCCAGCGTTTCTTAATTATATTTAAAAACATTTGCAAATGAGATAGAGGAACGGTTTTTATTATTTTTTATTTTATTTTAAGGCATTTGATAATTTTTAATTATACTAAACCTAGGGCTGATATTTTCTTTTCCAATTTTGTTTCATTAAAAATTACGATGTTTAAAACTCATTTTGTATCGTGATCGACATTCGCTATGTTTACTTGAATTTTGCAGAATTATCACACATAACACTAAAAAATACCAAAAATTATCAATTCTTATTTTTATATAACCTCCAGAACAAACATACATATAATAAAAATAACATCACCTGATATTTGAGACGCAATGTTTGAAGATTTTCTTAAAGTATAAATGCTTGTCTACCATTTGAAGTTACAATAGTTAAACCGGTTGATAAAAGTTCTAGTGAACAATAAATCTAGGTCGTAATGCACTCTTCTGTACGAGCTGCCAGTATACTTTTAACTTGATGTGTAACTGCACGTCGCAATACAGGCACTAAGTAACAGTATTGTAGTGCATATGTGGCGTTGCATAGGAACCGCATTTAATGATATAATCTGTATACATTAGAAAATAACATCAAATATGAGATCGTTTATTGTTGATACTGCACTCCGCAGTCTCATTAATAGCTGCTGCTATTAGTATCAAACACATACGTACGTATTCTTATTGGCCCCGGTGTCAGACGGAGCGTTATCCTGATACCTGTACACTTCCAAATAAAAAATTTTTCGTTGCAACATATACAATTATAAATGTGACCTTGTCTGAAAAGGTTTATGGAAAAAGGTAATGTTCTATTTTACGCAAAATGACTGTTCCTAATGAACTGACGGATGTGCTGCATGAGTATCAAAGTAAACAAATGCTCACTTGAATATTTTGCCACTTGGTTTCGGGCAGTTGTGTTGGCAGTCCGTGAGCCTGTGTTGAGGACATGTAAACGAAAAGCAGTCTCCCTCGTCTCAGGCGATGTTAGTGGAGCAACAGCGAAATTATAGCAAGGAGAAACTGTTAAGGGGGGAGGGGGGTCCAATGGCATCCATCGTACTCCCGAAATGACACCGTCATTCTCACATTCCCACCCATGGGGGCCTATAGTCAAACTGAAGACTTCAACGTTGAGAAGCAGGTGCTTTAACGTTGACCCTACTGTTGGTGCATAGAGGGATGATAACTGTAGGAAATTACATATATATGTAAATATATATACATATACACATCAGTTTGTATGGTTTTTACTTATTATAATATGTGAATACAATTTTTATCTCAAGTAAAATGTACAGTAAATTCTTATATGCTTTTTCGATCAGCTGTTTTTAAGTGCATAAATAATAAATAATCGTGACGTACTAAACTTGTTTTTTTTTTCCTTGTTGTTGTATTGAATTTATCATTTCACATTTGTTTATTTCACGTCCATTTTAATTCTAAGCACAATTGTTATAAAGATTGCCTGATGGACCTAATTAAATGAAAGTAAAATATTGTTCCGTTTATTCATAGTCTCTCGGTTTAACCAGGTTCTTTAAGGGATGAATTTTTTATTATTTAACTGTTAATATCATATTAACTTATTTGTAACCAATCGACAATATAAATATTCCAACTTAATTTGTTGACACTAATAGCTATCACGTCCTATTTGCAGCTAATATTCTCATAATCGTCAGTCACCTAACATAAATCAATACAATCAAATAAGTATTTAAAAGTTATATATTTGATATCTGAAAGTACCAGTATTTACAATCAAGTTATATCACTCGTCTATTCATCAACTCCACTGTGTTTCAGTCCAGATGTCACCAGTCTTCTGTCCAGAATGTTCTGGAGATCTCCGAGCGAATCCATATAAAACAGCCCTCCATTCATAGGATACCTTGACTTCCGCAACACTCGCGCACTCTCGTTCGTAGCAGCAGTCTCTCACATCCTCGTTCGCCGCCGGTCCTTTCCTTTAAAGTCCCGCAATACCCAATCTTCGCTGGGCACTTTTTGCACTCAGGACAAATGGTTATCACAGACTTCCGACCCTCCCACTGCGGCCGTCTTTATATTATAGGTGCCCTGACCCAGAACCTTTCTCACAGTTCGGGACACGCCAAGGGAGGTGTTAGCTGGAAGAATATTGCACATGCTCTTTGATTTATTGGCTCCTCCAGCAGGGCGGTGCAGTGACGTCTATTCCACCCGCCCACCTGTCGAAGTACCGTTGGCTGAGACGGCCTGTGAGAGGGGCGGGTCGTGGTGAGTCTCCCCGCACCGCGCCGTAACTGGTTTACTTGGTCAGGGATAAAAATTGTATGCTAAATTCACCACAATTATTAATTCGGCACTGTTCAATTTTAATTCGCGGAATATAACTTGAATTTTGTTTAGCGTTTTAAATAATAAATATTTGCAACAAGTAATTGGTTGAGAAATAATATCTGAATTTGAGAGAGAATATTCCAACCACAGATCAGTTAATAAAACGCGATGTCTTTTTAATAAAGCTGTAACTACTGATTATTATTCGGCCGTTTCCAAGTTCTCGTATCCAACAACACTTAATCGTACCTGGCACGTGTGCCAACTGCAGCAGATGGTAACAGCGACGGAGAAGAGCGCAGTAATTTTTGCTGCCGCTGGGTTGGCAACAGACGAATCACAGTTGGTTTGCGGGGAAGAGCGGGCGGAAGGAACCTGTGGACTGTGTCGACCCTCTCCCCCTGGTCACCGCCAATTAAGATATTCCCCGGGAGCGGCGTTATCAAGATTTAAACAGTGTAATCTGCCNGAGAGATGACCAACTTCCACTTCACAGGGTCTTCGGCGAGCCAACCTCCGTGGCGTACGTATATGGTACGCGCGCCGGCGTACGATACGAGGGGTTGAGGGTTGGAGTCCCGGACAAGGCATCGGCGTGCACACGTAGTCGTATCGGTGAGTCTTGACAGGGTCGTCGTGTCTGGGAGTCTGTCAAATGTCTCCCTCATTATCAACCTCGTAACTACCCCAGGTTTTGAGTTTTTAAAGGCACCGTCCGACTAGGGTATTTTGCGTGAACGAGGCCTAGATGCTCTGGAGCACTAAGGGCGACCTGGTTACTCGCGGGTAATGTCTAGTCGTCTTTAAGCGCAATGCACTGGACTGTCGTGCAGTCTCTCGTCGACTCACCTTAAAAACTTTAAGCGGTGGCCCTATCCTTTTATGTGTGATACTAAAGACAAATATGTGTTGCTTGTCCCTATGTTATGTTAAGTAGTGTGTACTGGAAGTTCGATACCTAAAAATTATTGTGAAACACTCGTATTAGTTCTTTTTCGGTTTTAAAAAATGTCGTTTCCCCTAAATAAATGCAGTCTTCAGAGTGAAGGGACACTCTTCGTACTATTGGATGTACCACATGGCGCCTAAATATATGTTAACATTTGGTTGTATTTTTACCCCTACCCACTGCGAGTGGTTTTGCCTGCCATTTTCAATTTTCTGTCAGCACTTCAGGTAACCTGTGGATAACTGACGCATTCTTTCTTCTCTTCTGCTATGCTGTGTCCATGGATGTAACCGAAATTAGCAGAAATTGGGTACCGTGTAGTGCCGGCTTGAACGACTCACGCCTCTCGCAGAATTTAGTAACCGAAAACTTCAAAAAACATTTTTTAAATATCGGTAGATATGTTGTTTTGAAAATATGATACGCTACATACTGCTAGTATCTTATCAATATTATAAAAATTAACACTCTTAAGTGGTAGGGAAATGCTAGTAAAAAGGGTAAAATATACGCGATGAACGAATCGAAACTAAACTTGCTGTATAAATTAACACTCCTCGATATGAAAATTATCTTACATGTCATAAAATATATTTCGTTCGTATAGTATAATCGTGCAAACAAAATGAGTAGTCGTAAACGAAAAAAGTATCTATTCATTCAACAAAACATGAGGCACAGAGAACATAAATACTTTTAGGAAAAGTAAGATGCCATGAAGTTACCACAAAAGGATGCCCTACTGTCACAAATAATCCAAATAGTTACATACTGTTCGTAAATTGTTATCATTGTCCGTTTGTAGGCTAAGAGACGACACACATTCCAGAATACGTAAAATAATTTGGACTCAGCGAAGACATTTACAAATAGTTTCTGTTCTTCTCGGTAAAAACTGTACACTATGAACAGAGATATTATAGTATCCGACTGTGTTTAAACACACCTGTGCACATTAATTTAGCGAAAGCTCCAATGTCTGAAGTAAAGATGTGTTAACAATAGAAAATTAAAGCGTTAAATTATGCGTTAAGACGTGTGCAGAAGAAAGGAAAGTGTTTTACCTCATGTATTGGTTTAAAATTGAACATATCAAGTCGTGTGTGTTGTTGGGAATTCCNTTTAAAATTGAACATATCAAGTCGTGTGTGTTGTTGGGAATTCCTTAGGCGTTGAAAGATATAGTGATATTTTTATCTTAAATAAAACCCGTGAGGCGACGACCAATCAGAACACAGCAGACGGTGATGTTGGCGGGAAACGGTTATTTACAGTAAAGTAAGTATAAACAATATTTAAACGTCGTGTTTTTGAACATGTTAACGATTATATTTGTTCATAAAAATAAACTTATCTGATAGAAAATGTCTGCTTTCAAGTATGATCTGCTTAAATATGGTTGTGATATACAAAGTTAGGTTAGGATTCAAGGAAAACATGTAAACATAACAGGTTTGCCACCTGTTTCCATTGGCTGGAATTAAGAATTAAAACAACATTGGAAACTGTAAATACGGATGACCGGTTTCCGTGTGACAGATAAGCGCTTACTGCATAATTATTAATGCATAATTATTTAAATTGTAAACTTAGCTTAACTATTAGCGATTGGCACCGAGTAGTTACATGCAACTGATATTTAGTGTAGAAATTGGTACATTTTGTAATGTAGTCTGAAGTAGAATATTGCGACTCTCTTTGTTTTGCCTAGTTGTAAATACCGGACTGTCGGAAGAAATTAGGCTCTGAAAGTTGTCTCCTGTGATACCTTGGTGGATCAGGTACAGGAGGGGAGGAGGTGCGGAGAGCCGAACATGTTCCGGAAAACATGTTACGAGTTCGAAATTTCAGTGTAGAATATAAAATGGTGTGC
The DNA here is from genome assembly GCA_002778355.1 of Clitarchus hookeri. Lineage (NCBI taxonomy): Eukaryota > Metazoa > Arthropoda > Insecta > Phasmatodea > Phasmatidae > Clitarchus > Clitarchus hookeri. The sequence goes on from NQII01000690.1 coordinate 274,993, forward strand.
CGTGTTACACTCGTNGTCTGAAGTAGAATATTGCGACTCTCTTTGTTTTGCCTAGTTGTAAATACCGGACTGTCGGAAGAAATTAGGCTCTAATAGTTGTATCCTGTGATACCTTGGTGGATCAGGTACAGGAGGGGAGGAGGTGCGGAGAGCCGAACATGTTCCGGAAAACATGTTACGAGTTCGAAATTTCAGTGTAGAATATAAAATGGTGTGCCGTGTTACACTCGTGTAAATGTCATAGCTGCCAGCTTTTCAGACTATAATTACTAATGCACATAATTATTGTAAACATGATCTTAGAGAGACGACAATTGCATTGTCGCTTTAAAAAAAACATGAGTTACAGTTGAGTCTTATACGTGATAATCAAATACTTTTGCCGCAGTATGCATAAGGTTTTTTGCTTAATGAGATGCACACTCATAGATTGTTCGCATTCGTCTAAGTACTTCTATGTTGTACATGTGTCGGGAAATGACATACGCACGTACACGAGGAAACGAATGTGTGTAAGTCTCGCGCCCCTACAGCCCATAGGCTACTATTTTGAAAAGCGATTTATATGTAGTTCATAATTGTTATTCGTAATATTTATTTTTCTAAAGCTTCGTGTGGAGGCATTAACTTTAGGAAAAACCACTGAGAATAGTTCTTAAGAATAATTCTTTATCCTCTAATTATCGAGAAGAGCCGGGATAAACATAAGCAGTGTTCTTCGCGATTTGGTATAAACCGTTCGTAGCATTGAATTTATAGTTAATCTTCAGGGCAGTGAGAACACTGACAATTTTTGACAAGGCAGGGCATTGATAAGTGTAAAAAGTTTATAAAAATTCTAAAATTAATTTTTATTTATACTAATATTAGTGTTAAAATAAAATTTATCTCTGGTTTTACCAGTTCTAATAATACATTTGAGATAACTGCGTTTACTGCGTCAAATACTTATTCATTCCTTTCTACACAAAATGTCAATGTTTGATTAAATAGCAACACTTTCATTATCACCTTTTTTTTCAGCTGCAGCTCCTAAAAGGTTTATAATTTAAAATCTATGTGCCTACGTTCCACCACAGATGCAGTATATTTTTTTTTCCTAAAAATGCTTGTTTAGAATCTTATCAATTGGCTAGTTGCTGTAACGGAAGCAAACACGTATGCCAGTCGGTATGTATCAAGAATCGAGACGAGTGGAGTATGCTTATATACATAAGTGTATTCCTATGTTCGGACACAGCCGTAATGACACTTGAATCGACAAATTTAACGTACTGATTATTTGTATGAACAGTCACCTTTGCAGTAGATCACAACCCCAAACTGTAAACACTGAGTCACTTTGTAGACCTTCATGCGTCTAACATATATTTATCTTATAGTGAACAATCATTTCCTGTCAATTTCCTTTCACGTATGAAGGAGATGAACACGCTACTATGCTGTATGACACCTAAACTACAGTAAATATTTATATTAGAACTAAAAATAATGACCGTTATATATTTTTATTATTCATTTTCGCAGAGGCAAACAAAACTAAATAGTTGTTGTTATCGCTGCAAATTTCAGTATATACAGAATTCTACGACAGAAACTAAACATATGCCATGGTCGCCACTAGTAGATCATGAGTCGGGTATTCACAGCTGCAACGGAAGATGGTAACTCGCGTGTGACAGGCTCGCAATTGGCAGAATGGGAACGAACACGTGGGTGAGCTGACTGCGGAACTGGCAACACCGCCGCCGTTCATCATCACTGGGACGTTGCTACCTCAGCGCGGGGAAAGTGCCTTTGTGCTCCCAGTTATCTATCATTATCAAGTTCAGGTTTGGGACAGCTAGTTTGACTGTTTTCAAATTATATATAAAACAGCGGCTAGCCACATTTTAAATCTCTCAGTGCTCCGGGGTAGCGCCTGGAGCTTGTGCCCATGCTACTGGCAACACCGCACGTAAGGCGAAGTGTTTTTATTGCTACGTCGTCTACTACCTGCTAACTCTTAGTCGAGGATACTAGCGCTCCTCTGAATCATCCCAAGAACTAAAATAACAAACTGGTTAGACTTTTCCTTATCCCATGGCCGCTCTAGTGTATATCTTTACTCAATACCACAACTGCTTGTGGGTGAATTTTCGGCCGCCGAGGGGAGAGGTACGTCCGCGCCCAGCCTGATGCCGTCCTGAAAGCATTAGTCTCTGTATTGCATGTTGCACGTTTGCCTATGCGCACCGAATATTTGTGTGACAGTGTGTACACAGCAGCCGCGCTGTTACTAAGATCAGCTGGTTCTTGCAGGGACAGTGCCCGAGCGCATGTGTCTAGGGTGGCGAGTCTCCAGCACTAGCGCCTCGCACAGTACTCACCTGACTTCCTCTCCCTGCAAACCCCTTGACACGAGCCGCTTGGAAAATATATCCGTGGATAGGCAAGGCTGATCCAGAACTATCTAAACCTTATATCATTCTCCACCAATCACACGCTACCAGAAAGTACGCCGCACTTCCGCTAAGTTCTTGTAGGCACCAACCCACAAAGCAGCATTGTTTGTCAGGTAGGATTAATCCATGGCGAAACTGCTTCTTTTGGTAATCCCGCCCATGCAGTCAGCTGCGAGAACAGTATTCTGCTGCCACTCATCAAAGTCGTGGCACTGGCTGCGAATGTAACAAAACACTTTCATGATACAGACATGAATGATCCACCTTGGAAGTTGGATGGGTACAGTACGCATGAAGATTTATACGCCTACGCTAGGTGATATTTAAAATGTTGTCTTCACATAGCACGGTTATGCACACGCGAAACCTCCAAGATTATAATGAATTGTCAAATACTTGATACTTGGCTCTCAGTCAAAGGAGGGGTTGCATGCCAGTCATCATTGGCTGGGCTTTTTCACCACTCAAGCGTGGCACCTTATCGCGCATGCCACAGAGAGACTATCGAGGCTGCAATACATGTAAAGAACATAGACAAGTTCTGTCTATAGCAATGTCGATTGTAAGAATGAAATTATTATATATAAAATTCTGTGATAGAACCCATTAAATTAACGCCATTTGAATTGGTAGTTCGCTTTGTTGATGTCTTTGTTGTTTCGAACGTCTTTCACTGTTCAAAGAATGTTTCTTTTGACGTCTAGGCAAGCATTAAATCTTAGCTTTATTTCACTATAACTGCCTTATTTGAACCATTTGTCACTGATTCCTTCATGACTTGAAATCGATATTAACAAATAAAGTATACAAAATGAACATGGCATAGTACATTCTAACAATAGTACCCCTTGCAAAATGTTAATTATGTTCACATTACATAACTGAAAATATTTAATACTTCATAAAATATAAATAGTTGTTTTAGTAATCCAAGTAATTATTGTTAGCATTGTGTTATTTAGACGCAATGGTAAGCTGTAAACTAAGTTAATATATATTATAATCTTATAATAATCATAAATAGACTAAATATATTCATAATTAAATAATAAAACTTTCAATAATAAAACGCATTCAGGATCAAAGAATAACTTCTTGCATCGAAGTAAAACATAAAATATAACGTCTCGATGACGTGAGTGTGCCCGCCTCTTACTGCGGAGATTTGTATCAGAAATCTGGCCGATTAGAATCCGGATTTACTGTCGTGTGAAAGAATCCGGATTTACTGTCGTGTGAAAGAATGAGAGCGCAGCCGATGACATTGCCTCGGTGTGCTCTCATTTCGGTCGCACAATCAATGCGTCGCGGCTCCAGCTCACATTCCATATATCACGTCTGTACTGATAGTCTGCTATGAGTTCCACCGCCGAAGTCTGGTACAACTTTTTTTTTTTTTTGGCGTTTGTTTATGTTTACTTTTCGGGGCTTTCAGATTGTGTAGGCCTTGGTTATATTTCAAACCCCAACAGTTAACCTTTTATGCAAGACCGTAAAATTTTCGAATTTTATTTTATAACGCAGTTGTGGAATATTGCTGACGTTTTGAACCAGTCTCAATTTGTATGATGTCATATGTACGCTATAAGTATTACGATCTCACTTTCAAACATCCCTGTTACAAACCGGATGATGATACTTACCACGTATCTCTTACTTTCCATACTGATTTACAATATCAAAAGCATAGAAGCGCAGAAGCGCTAAGGGTGACCCAGGCACGTGCCTTAGGTGTCTCATAGCCCCTAAGGCCAAACATCTCACGTGGCATGCTTTCTTCCCGTTGGCAACTCGCCACTACCAAACTTGAGCAATAATTCTATAATTTTTTGTGAAGATGAGGATCAAGGTGTTACTTACTTCCTTGTATTGCTTTAAATTACATTTACCGTGCTCTTCTTAACAAAATATGTGTACGGAAACGCCCGGATTTTGTTAAATGGACCTACAAAAATACACACAAAGAAACGGAAATGGAAAACTGAGAGCAGTATTCTGATGTGAGAAATCTAGTGACAACTCTGTATATGTATATATTAAGTCAAAATATTTAACTGTTAAAATTAAATGCATTTACCGATTTTCTGTTTGACATTAAATTGCCTAGGTCAATGGCATCCCTAACTGCTGCGACCTCTGTGTCGGTGCTGCAATCGAAGCTTCCTGAATCCTCTAGTAGAAGTGTCAACTTCTTTGACGTCTTTTCACAAAAGGGATATGTTAACAATGAGGTGAAAACCTTTACGCGGGGCCTTAATGATGAAGTACAGGCGTGAACTTAACCTGTCAATGTGTACGATCAAATTGCAAGGGCAGTTACATAAGCCAGATACTGGATACGCTGTTACTTCTTATGCGAAACTCCCCTCAGGTATTTCGTTGAAATGGCTGTGGATTAAAATTTAAAAGTGAATGATATGATACATTTACAAAACTGGAATTTGTAAAGTTAGTAGACATCGAAAAAAGAAGGGTTTTTTCACTGACAGAGAAAAAATTGACATTTTCAGAAAACCTTTAACAGTTGACTCTTTTCCTCGTCGAACAAAAAAAAAAAATACGCCCAGATCGTGTAACTTTCTTTTTACCAAGGAGCTTCTCGTGCTAAAATTCGTTGTGAGGAACGTATTGTTGCTTACTTATAAATTAGGCGTAAATATTTACTGACCACGCAATACATAATTGTTATTTCATTTTACATATATTTCATGCTCCGGTAAATGAGGTCTGGAATTGCTTGATAGTTTTGTTTACATTCTTGGAAGATGAAAGGAATTTAATAAGAATTACTTCAATAATATTAAAGCTGATTAATTCTATATTGCATTATTTCAATTAAGAGGCCATATTAAAAATGATGACCCAATATGTGCTTTTAATATGTAAAAACTAAACAACTTTCAAAACAGTAGCGTGTGCATAGTTGAATTGTATTCAGGTTGGAATTTGCCCTCTCACTTAAATACTGAACTTTATACAATATTGTGCTGTCAAATGAAAATTGAGGTAGTTTACATACAAAGATGTGATAATAGTAAGAATTTAATTTAACCCGCCCCCCCTCCTTTTTTTTTTTTTTTGATACGCGAGCACATTAAGCTATACTCAATGGGTTTTTAACAATATATATGTACATTAATAATGGTGTTTAATTATAACTCCGATACAGAACATTCCAAGGAAAAGTTTAACTTTAGGATTGTTACGATAAACGAGAAGTTAGGATTACTGCTAACTCATTTCAGAAATATTGAGTTTATTTTCTTCTGTTACTAACATTTGATTAAACCACTTAAATAGTTATTAATTTTCCTTTTCGGGTAGTTTTCCAGAGCAACATATTCAAATGTTATTAATTAAGGGAAGAAAAATTATACAAACCTTTTTAATAATGTTTTGTAACTATAAAGTTAAAGCTAATAACAATATATATTTAAGTATATGTGCAAAGACAATTTAACTAAGATGAAAACTGACAGTATGGCTATATTTATACCTCAAACTGAAGTTGGCTGGAATGTGAAGCCAACTATACCCCAACATCTACGTGCCAAAACCTTGGTTATACTTTCTATATGTAGGCAACAACGTGGTGTATGAGTCAGCATACCAGATAGTCTCAGCCTTATAAGCCAACCCATTCCATTCTAACTTGAATGCACGCAAGATTTTATCGGCACATGTAATGCCGATAAATAAAGGCAGTTCTGTCAGCGATGACAGAGGACATGGTTCTGCGCAGGACATCTTTACGTCTAGCACATCCTGCCGCCGACATAATCATTCTTTCTACCTTCAGTATCAGAGGGGCGTGGACGCCATCCATCGTCTCTGCCACACGCTATCTGTGCCAACATCGATAATTTAGGCGCGCGCGGCCCAATTTACGAAACCTAGAATTTACGTCGCGGTTAATACAAATTGTTCGCCGGTATTCTCCCCCGTGCCTATAATGGCCGGCGGACACACGGATAAAAAAAAGAGGAGGAAACTTTTAATCGAGGGAGTGAAGAATTATCGCGCAATCTCGGTGAACGTAGTGCCTGAAGCATAGCCTCCAGGAGTAAAGTACCCAACGAGCCGCAACCCTCCGTTACCCCCTTCACGGCCACTGACCCTACCTCTGGGGCCGAGCCTCGCAAATTACCTGCAGAAAACATGCCGGGGAGGATGTGCGTTCTGATATATCGCCTCCCCCCCCCCCTTCCTTCACAGTCGCATGGGGCTCCACGCCCTCGTGGAAACACGACCGTCTAACATAGACTTTCTGTTGACTGCCTGCTGCGTTTTTAGTGTCATTTAAAGTCGTCACAAAGTAGGCTCTAAATAAACGTTTCATAGTTGACAGCACTAACTCATGTTATCTTAATTAAATTTATTTCTGTTAAATGCATGCGTTATTTAACAGAACACTAGAACTGCGGTTGTAATATTCCTCCATAATTTTTGTAAATGCATTTACTTAAGTATTTTGCAACAAGGGTTAGAGCAAGTCAGCAATATTTTTTAATACACAAGTTAACCGAGTTTGCATTATTTTCTGACAGCGTACCAGATAGAATTCGCCTCCTACATGCCTGAGTTATCGTCGTGTGTTTTTGAACTTCTGACATAAGGCAGACCAACTTCATCCTGCATTCGTTTCAGCCATCTCGTCGTTGTTGATTCTTGATATCTTAAATCCCTCCAGTACGTGTCTGAAAAACTGTACTCATAGACCAAATCGATTCAAACGCGCAAGTTTTTAAGTCTATTCTGACGTAGAAATATAACGCGTATTTTTTTCATTTCCTTTAAGATATCCTCTTTATGCAGAGTCGTATTGCGCGTATTTTATATCACTCGTCAATTTACCTATACTTTTAAAATTTATTTTAGGATCATCGCGATCTTATTGCTAATATGTGACCTAACCAATTAATTTAGTCGCATTAAGCATCCACAACGATTTACCCTAACCTGATTGGAGTATTCGTCTGCCCTGTAGAGCGTAAACACTCGGTGGTTACCTTACGTCCCCCGGCGTGTTGCCTTATGGGCGCCAAGCACGACTCTTATTCTGAAGGTCGTGTGTTCGATCCCAGCGCACAGTACTAGCGATTGTTTTCTATTTACTTTCAGAGGAGCCACGGTTGCCGGTGGATAGCAGACCACCCTCCCGCCAAAAGTGTATCACTTCCAGTGGGGTTGCACTCGAATTTCAAGTGGGAAACGTAGTGGACCTTGCCATTGGCTGGTGGGTTTTCTCGGAGTGATTACGTCAACTCCCCCTTGGATTCCGTTGCCGCTCCATTTCCTCCTCGCTTTGTTCTCTTACGCGCTACAGACCTCGTTGAACGCCCTTTTCTTCCAACAACAAGAACAACCAGGATTAATGTTTTTCCCTGTTTACCAACTTCAATTTCTCTTAACGTATAGCATGGCTAATAATTATTCAGGACCAATATATTTTTTTTTTTTTAATAATTTATGAAAAATAATAACTTTTGCTACCTTTTAAATGTATACGTCACTTTCGTGTTTTCATTGTTGTTATTTTCCCCTACATAAACCTTTTTTTCATCAACTTGTGGCGCAATGCATAGTAATGGGACTCATTGCTGAAATTGCGCGGAGTCTAGAAAGGGTATCCAATTGTGAAGTAAAGCTTTGTCGTTGACTGCAGCATTTACTGATAACTTTTCCGATACTTCTCTGCGGAAACTCATCAAGCCGAAAGGGTCGGAAAGGCTGAGCTCTTGCAATACTGACGCAGCATGGGTATTCGGATCAAGCGAAAGCTTTTGCCTCTTTGCTACACACCTGACATCTGTGTGCTGGACTTAGGACAACTAGTTTTGGATAGTGAGAGTACACATTTTATACAGATACGTTAAACCTAGTTTAGAAAATCGTACTAAAGGGACACCACACCATGTTCAGGCGCACTCAGCGTATTAATATGTTGCATGAGAACTATTTATTTCCAAGCATTGCCAACACGCCCATTTTATCCCTGCATTTATGCACATTTTAGCTATAAATTAAATATTACAGTCAATATATAAAATATAAGTAAAAACTCAATTTAAAAAAGTTAGATATTTTGTTAAGAGAAGTATGAAACGCGTGTGATACGTGGCATATTTAGAAAACAAACAGTCATGCACGGGTGATTTTTAAGTGTTTCATTCAAAAAATGCAAAGAAACCGTGAATAGACTATAGTCGATCTTACAAACTACATACATTGCTGGCTAAGCAGAATGTAAAAATCAACTAAATAGATTGGGTTGAGAGAGTTGATAGGCTTTGGTTGGCGCTTAGCAGCACGGTGAGGATGGTGAAAGGCGGGTTGCAAGGGCGGGGGTGAAGATAACTCGCCAACCTATGGCAATGTCCGCCACGTATCCCGCAAACGAAAATCCGGGTGACCCCGTCAGTGGGAGGCGAGTAGNATACGTTAAACCTAGTTTAGAAAATCGTACTAAAGGGACACCACACCATGTTCAGGCGCACTCAGCGTATTAATACGTTGCATGAGAACTATTTATTTCCAAGCATTGCCAACACGCCCATTTTATCCCTGCATTTATGCACATTTTAGCTATAAATTAAATATTACAGTCAATATATAAAATATAAGTAAAAACTCAATTTAAAAAAGTTGGATATTTTGTTAAGAGAAGTATGAAACGCTTGTGATACGTGGCATATTTAGAAAACAAACAGTCATGCATGGGTGATTTTTAAGTGTTTCATTCAAAAAATGCAAAGAAACCGTGAGTAGACTATAGTCGATCTTACAAACTACATTCATTGCTGGCTAAGCAGAATGTAAAAATAAACTAAATAGATTGGGTTGAGAGAGTTGATAGGCTTTGGTTGGCGCTTAGCAGCATGGTGAAGATGGTGAAAGGCGGGTTGCAAGGGCGGGGGTGAAGATAACCCGCCAACCTATGGCAATGTCCGCCACGTATCCCGCAAACGAAAATCCGGGTGACCCCGTCAGTGGGAGGCGAGTAGNCGCCAACCTATGGCAATGTCCGCCACGTATCCCGCAAACGAAAATCCGGGTGACCCCGTCAGTGGGAGGCGAGTAGTCTGACTACCACGGCACCGCAGCCCACGACTTAAAAATACTTTCGTTTAAAATACTCATTTTTAAAATATGCATATGTTGAGTCAATGTACACAGCCTGAATTCGCTCGGATAAATTCTACATCCTCTGCAAACCTTTTCCCTAGTACAAAAGACCTGCCATTTTTAACCATGCGGCAGAAAATCCAAACTCCAGATTTTTCACAGACTCACTATTTCAACCGTCACTGCTTCACGCTTCAATGATTATCACATCTGGTATTGTGGTCGTGTGGCTTACTAGTAATCTGGAATTTGCAGGTACGATACCGATATTCTCTTTCCTCTTCCCAGGTAAATGCTGTTTCCGCTACCTGCATTCTGCCCAAAGGGAGCGAAATACTGGCCGAGGAAGGGTGAAAACTAAATGAAATGAGTTTGGCGCATTGACTTTATACAAGATGGACTGATGATCGTCTTATGCGCACATCTGAAACACTGACTCGCAGAAAACCTGAAAAACTGTTAAAACCACGTTCAGGCAGTGATGTGAATATTTGTTTTCTCATTATTTTATTTTGAAATTATATATGTATATATATATGTATGAAATATATATATCATAGCTTAAATATAGTCCATGCGCATTAAAACTTCGCCAATGGAAGTATTATAACTTTTCAAAACAAGTGTGCAGTGGGCACACCTTAGTCAAAGCAGCGTGATTTTGAGAATTCTAGTAGCGAAAACAAAGATTAGTTTTGGGTCTGAGGCTTGGTAATTGGACAACTGTCATGCGCTCTAACCCGTATTCCCTCCGCAGTGTGGCGCCACGTGGAACCGGACACGCGACGGAATGTACACGGCTAAACTAGCCACTATGCCACGCCACGTCGTTATAAGACTAGCTTAGAAGCAAGCATTCTTGTGTGGAAAATGTACGACTTACCGGGGCTTAGAATCGAAGTGGAGACCTCAAAAAAAGCAGGCTGGTAATGTAGTTATGGAGGCAACAGTCTTTAAGCACAATTACAACTATAAACAGTTCTGTAAAAGCGTATGGAATGCCATAAAGATTTCTTCTCTACGGCATGACTGCCATAGTACGGTATGTATGAAAAACGTAGCCTTCACCAGTTTGCTGCAAACATCGTCCAACTCTTAAATATTTCGTGCACTTAAATTAGAAATAAGCAAATCAAATAACATTTTATACATAATCATATTTTTAATCACATGTTTGTTCTATTTTCATACAAACATTAAAACTTACTCACTGATAATATTTGTATTTTTGCCAATTGTTGAACATAAGAAAAATGTTACATATTTTTGCCCATGTCTGTCACTGGGTAGCATTGGAAAATGTGTTTTGGTCATTTCCCAAACGAATTAAAATCAAGGGTTTTCAATGTTTTTTTCTTTTAATTTTTTTAGGGCAATAGTTTTATTTTATTTGTGGCCCAAAAATGTTATCTTTTAAAAATTAATACAGAAATATCTCGGAAACTGACTAATTTTAACTTTCTGGAATTGACGTTAAAGTAAGTTCAATAGTTTTCGAGTGGTTTTTGAAGTACTGGTGGTTTTGTCAAATATTTCTTCACGGATAGTTACAAAAACTTTTCCAAATCGGAATTTATTGCAAAACATAATTTATTTTTCGTTACGTTTAAATAAATTTTCCTGAAGTTTTTTTGGAGTTCTATATGTGTCATTTTTATTACAATTACAAAGTATAAAAATATTTGACTAAAACACGCAAAAATGTACACGAACATAAAAAATAGAATGCAATTATTTTTACACCAACAATATTTTTTTCAAGTTCTCGAATGCTGTTTTATTTCTTCCGCAAGGGAAAGCGCCTATAATTCACCCCTAGGAAATTACAGAGTAGGGGAAACTTGAGGAAAAGTCATCTCCTATCTTGATCTCCTTCTCTATCATTCTATTCAATTGAACATGCTGGTACTTCCGTGCTGCTGCAGTCAAGATTGCATCAATTACCATTTTCTTTCACCACAATCCGCGCCAGAAGGTACGCTGCCCCCAGTTCTCATAACGAGTTACGCTAGGGTAAGGTTAATTCTACTCAGGTTAGGAACAAAACAATATTTCTTTTGGCGTAGGCAAAATTTCCGCCGGTAGGTTAGCAGTTTTCCAAAAGGTAACTTTTAATTAAACTTTTAATCTACGTGAATGATAAAAGAGAAATATTTTACTTATTTACCAAGTTATTTTATATTTGATTTATGATTATTACAATTATCCTGTTTTTTAACGTAGGAAATATAGAAAATCTGGTACACATGAGACACTAGCGCTTACCTAGTGGCGAAAATACTTAGTTGCCAATCTTTTAACTTTTATCTTCCCAACCTGCAGTAGAAGTAAACTTGGTTGAGGCAGTTGCTACACCCCGTTACAACTTAAGTCGTGTATACGCGTAAAACGTTAAGTGCAGTTATTTTCCCTGTCGGAATTAAATTAGCGAAATTTTTCCTGCTTGCATATCTCGTGTCGAACATTCCAACTTTTAATACTATTTATTATTTATAGTTAACTCTTTATGCGTAGGTCTAAAGTCTTCATGGGCATCAAGGGGAAAATTTAAAAATAACTTAGCAGAAAAATGATAAGGCAGCAGATATTCGTGCCTTCTGCGGGCTTTGCGAACCGAGTATCTCTCATTTCAAGTTCTGATTGTAACGTCTGGATAATTATAACGTCTACATTACTGCTGTGATTAAACTATGCATGTCTTTACGACTCTAAAATTCCCTTCATTTGTAAAGTCGGGATGAAGACGAAAGAAGAAACAGGAGTGCCCCGAGAAGACTCACACACGATGGCAATGTCTGCCACACTACATATTCAAAAATTTCCCTTCGAAAATGGTATATACTTATGTATTATTTACATTTATTACATATTTATTTGTTATTGTTTTATATATTCCCGTCGCGGTGCAGTAAAGTGACAAAAAATATGAGACTTTGTCAATAACCCTTATTAAAAATTTTTTTATATACGTGTTACGTAAGTTATTTCCTTGACTTTAACAGTTGAAATTATTTGTAATTATTATTACTTTTAATTCTTCAAAGGCGATAGTTTTATTTTACTTGTGGCTTAAAATTTTTATCTCTTAAAAAAATTTTTATGAACTATCTAGGAACTTGATAGTTCTTAATTTTCTGCTAATGACGTTATGTTAACTGGTTGACTCCGTTAGAAGCCTTTTTGGGACGACGATAGCAACAACCACACATAAATATATGGTCACAACCAGAGTATTTGTTTGGAGCATGTGGATAATAAAAACCTAGAAGAAATATAGGCAGATGTGACACTTAATTTAGTAACGTATCATAAAAGGATGAAACAAAAATACTATTATTACGATTTATTAATATACTACATTATATATAATATAGAATAATAATACATTTATACTTAGCCACCGAGTCCTGTGATCGAACCTGAGACGCCAGTTATGAGGATTTTGTAACTTAAATGCTCAGACAACTGCGGGTTTTTACAATACCTAACACAATTAAAACCTTTTTATTTTCCTATTTAAAGAAAATGTATAATGGTATCCAGCGGTAGTTAAACACTCAGTATCTTTATGGGCATTATTAGTAACAGAAATGCATGCCAGCGTTAAACATCTGATATGAAGGTAAGTATCAGATGCAAAAACTATCAACTGAACATTTAGCTACGCACAACTCAGCGCAGACGCGCATTTTTGTTGATATACTTCTAAATCTGGAATAAGCGAATCAAATCTTAAGCCACGATCTTAAGAGTACAAACTTTAGGCAAGGTCTGCGCAATCACGAGTCACGAAATGGAGGCCAGGAATTAAAAAATCCGGGAACGCCTTGAGACCTGAAAAGCATTGTCTCTCAATGCAGTCAGCAGATGTGGCAATACCTCAAGCACTGTTCAATGCCAACAAGGATAGCACTACCTCACGACGGGAAGGCAGAGGGAATATTATATATATATATATATATATATATATATATATATATATATANTGATAATAATCATGTTGCCGAATATTTACAGGAAGTAATGTAGCAAATATAGTACACAATTTGTCATGAAAAGCATATAAAAAATAAATAAATAACTTTGTTATTAGTATCAACTGTCGTATATAGTATTTTTTTGTTAACAACAGGCAACGAAATTTTTCAAAATATAATGTTATAAAATATTTTATTTTTCTAAACCTTCATAAATATCACAGTAAAAGTAATTCCGAGGAATTGGATCCACATTATGAATTCGGATATTGACACAATTTTTGTAAAAACCCTGAAGTTTGGTCAGTTTGCGCACAAATGCTACTATTGCATGTTTAAAAATTTAAGATTAGTAAATATACAGCATACTTTTATTCTTAAAAATAAATATCGGTTACAGGTTTATGCATAAACCATACTTATGTGTAGTGAGGTGATATAGCAGACTTGGTAACACAGGCAGTCAGTGGGGAAGAACGGCTCCAGGCAGATGCTGAGGATCTCCACTCAGTGCGATTATTATCTACTTCTGCAGAAAGCCCGATATAAATTCATTTTCCGTAGTCCGTTTATTACTAAATCAAACTGCAAAACGACAACTACGATGCAGACCTGAATCAGTGGTTTTACTAGTGTAATGACGCAATACTTTAAAGTTTCATGCTTTTACCAGCTGAGCTAACCGAGTTGTGATTTCCATTCGTCAATCCTTGACGTGGATCATTACACACGTAAGCATATTTCAGTCCGCAAAGTCCTGTATAAACAATACATTACGATGCATGTTTGCCGTTCACACGACGGCAATGAGTTTTGTAAAGATTCAGTACGTGAACAATGCATCAAATGGAGGAACATCATTAGATTTATATTATAGCGCAATCTTACTGGTGCGAACACAAGTTTACACAGGTCAAAGCTGGGAAGTTCTACCACTACTATTTCGAAAACAACTGGAATTACTTTTTGGTACTTTGTGAAACTAAACAACAAATACGGCTTAATACTTCAGTACCCCAAATTATAAAAAAAAAATTCATTCATATATATGTGAAGAAAATATACACAATATAAAAATATTGCTATATACAGTACCTAATGATCTGCGCATGTTAAAATTTTGTATACAAACTGGCTTTTCGCCATAAATGTTCTTACGAGCCGATACCAACTTTACAAAATCATTTTTCTCGTATTATTGCACGTGCAATGCTACCTTTGTCACAAAGCTCCATGGTTAAAACTCAATATTAAAAAATTAAGAAACCGAAACAGAAATGATGCGCGTTTTTTATGTTAGTTTTCCGAGACAGTACACGACAGCTCTGTGATCGTGTGTGCATGCTCGTGGCGTCGTCGTGCGTGAATCCATGTAACCACAGGCTCTTCACCGTTATCTGAGTACTTCTCAAATGAACGTTTAGAAATGTATCCGCCCCTACCTGCATATACCACGTGTTTCTAAAACAAGTGAACAAACTGCGGCAAGCAATTCCTTACGAAAATATATGTACAACTTATCCCCTAAAGTGATTATTAATGAAACCCCGAAATTTTACTTTCAAGATGATTTTAGTTAAAAATATCATAAACCACTTGCAATTAAGCAACAAATCGGTGAATGGCGTTTCGTATAAAGGAGTTCTTACGCCTCTAAAACGCAATCGTAATATCATCCCCTTTTCTTTTGGAGATAGCTGTTGGCATCCTATGTTTGCATCAAACTTTGTAACGTAGTTTTATAAGCAATTTTCAAAGACAACCTGTGAATCAGCACCTGTAAATTAACAAAAGAAAGTCGTCTTGGCAGAACACTCTCAGGTGAACCGTTTGTGCGATTATTCAAATTGAACATTCAAAACAGGTGTGCTGCATATATGGTAGGCAAACCACAATACAGAGTAAAACAATTTAAATGACGCTTTTTTCGGGGACGCACAGTTCCCTTAGTAGTCACTTGATGAGAACAGAGGAACTTACATTTCAGTCTTATATGTTTGTCCTCGTGTTTTAGAAACACGTATTTTAGCAGTTACACTGACTGGTATGCGCCCAACAAAGTTGGTAACGACGGTGGAAAAGTAATTCCATGTCTTACCGTCGAATTAAAAGTGCTGGTTCAACATTTGTGGATACTAANTAATGAATATAAGTGTAAGGGTTAGCATATTTGTAACATATTTACTTCTCTAATGATTTTACCACTTCATTTGGATGACGCAAGAAGAAAATTATCAGGTCCAAGGCAATGTTGGTTTTACATAAGGTGAAAGAATGCACAATGTGCATATAAGTAGATATTACGCGGGGCTTTCAAATATTCTCAGTTTATCGTGAACAGCCTTCATTATGAGCCATCGATCCTTCTCTTCTAAGAGAGTTATATATGGTACCTCATCCGTACTGGCAGACCAGAGTGGAGCATTTGTTTTGCAATTAATTTATTCTGTTCATAATATTCGTTATAATCAATGGATGACGTACATTGCCAAGAAAATAAAGTTGACTATTATTAATAATTTGTTTACCCAGCTTAAGGCGTTCAAAAGGCTAATACTGTTTTCAAGATTTAAGCATATGAAGCAATTTTTTGTTGTTATATCAAGTAATAACGTGAAAACAAGTACTGTCATAGGGAAAAATGACTTTCCAGAAAATTAAATCTTAAATTTCTAGACAAAATGGGTAAAATAATTTACGCATTACAAATAAACGTCAAATCCGCCACTTCTGTAGTTTCAAGAAACACATTAGCTGAAAGCAAACTTGGTGTTATAACTGTTTAAAATTTGTATGAACCACGGTTAAAAGTTAAAATTAATATATTTACGCTAAAAAATATGAGTGTTACTTTTTTCAGAGAATTTGGTTTTTAAATAAAATACCTTTATATGTNAATTTCACAAAACCATAAAATGTTAAATTCTAGAAACATTGGCTCTTGGGCTGTCTTACGAGACCTTCACGCGCAATTCCACAATAATCAGCCATCGGGCATGAATGCGAGAAATTAATAATAAATTAGGGTGTGGCTGTGACGGAATGAAATGAAAGTAACCAAATGAATACTCGTATTTTATGGCTTACAACCGACAAATATATTCTATACATTTCGTATGGTACCATAATCAGCACACTATGACATCTGAATAGCGGGATACACTACCCGGAAATTTTCTCCCACGCCCAAAATTGCCGCCAGTCGTCGCGGGGCCCCACCCGCGCCTCGCGCATGTGCGTCACTTACTCAAGGTCATTCTCTCATCGTAGTCGTATACCCGATCGAACAAGGCTACGTTTATTTTAATCGTGATATTAGTGACGAAGTTATAGTATCGGAATTGATCACTGAGCATACGTCACACCACCGTTTCCGTCCTGCTACCTCATGTGTCGGTCAGATTTTAAAAACGTGTTCACGACGAAATATATAAAACCTTGCTGACGGTAAACTAAGCACTTTCGAAATCCCCGCTTGAACTCTACTTGTACAGACATCGTGTATTTTCCCGCCATATGTACAATTAACATTGACATCGGCCTGATCACTTTATTCATGCGTTGGGCAAGTGAAACTGTGTTCAGCTATTTAAAATAAAATCTAAAATTTAGTGATTTTTACATATACTTGCATTAAAAATCATAACGCAAAATAAATCATTTAAATATTCACAGAAATGCTTATCTAATAATTTTTAATCAACTTTAAAACGTGGAACTACTTTCCCTCCATTTTTACCAACTTTATTGGGCACATGCCAGTCAGTGTGCCCGTTAAATCATATGCAGGTAGAGGTAGTGATATTTTTCAAAGGTTGATTAAAACAGTGCTGGGATAGAGGTGCGTAGTGGCCAGGGCGCCCACTTCCAACCAAGGCTATCCGGGTTCCATTCCCTGCGGGTTCACTCCCCGGCGGGTTTACTCCCAGATTTTAGCATGTGGGAATCGTGCTGGTTTTCTCGGGGTACTCCCATTTCCCCCGCCCTTGCATTCCAACGCCGCTCCATTCTAGGGTCTCATTTCATGTCATGTCCGGGGATGACGAGACCCAGCTATTGGCCCCAGCTTGAAAGCCCGTCATTAGGAGGGTGTCGCCTCGTCCTGGGTGTACTCCCCATACGAAATGTATTATTTTGAAAAGTGGTCAGCTAATCGTGAACAGCCTTAACATACGCATGCGTGATGCAGAGTAGGCTGGAGAGAATGAGTGAGTGAAGAGATTTGGGCGGCTCTGAACAGCGAGGTCTCGAGAGACGATGAGGGTGATAGAAGTTAGTGTAGCGCAGCGCCGGTATGAAAGGGCGGGGAAAACGGGAGATCCCCGAGAAAACCCGCTGACCAGTGGCAACGTCAGGCACTATTCCCACATGCGAAAATCCGGGAGCGACGCGGCCGGGGATGGAACGCGTTTCGCCTTGGTGGGATGCGAGCAGGCTAACCGCTCGGCCACCGCGGCCCCCTGAGTAAGCTAGGGGAGGGGAGAAGGGTGCGAGTTGGCTGGCTCCTCCAGGGGCGTCGCTGAGTGCTCGCTGCTACATAGGCGGCGCGAGGGCTCGGCGCCCGGCGACGCCGGAAATCCCATCGGCCGACTCGCAGGCACGTCG